>VZTG01010069.1:260112-277177 GCA_013397845.1 Melanocharis versteri | reverse complement strand
CCCTGAGCACGGCCCCAGCTCACGGACGAGCCGGGACCCTCCAGCTGGCCCGGGGGTCCCCGCACGGCCCCGGCACTGGCAGCACGGCCGGCTGCAGCCCTCGCTCCCGCACCGCTCCGAGGTCCCTGGGATCTCCGTCACTCCGTGCCCCACGCGTGACACTGATATGGGGAGAGGTAACACCGAGCATTCGCCCAGGGCCAAGTCCCTCCCGGGATCGCTGCTGTCCAGAGCTCCCGCCTGCCATCCGCAGCCCCTGCCAGTCCTGCAACTGCCGGCCCCATGCACCCCCTCCCATCCATCCCCCCGAGAGGCAGCATCCACGGTCCCACTGCTGTGGAGCAATTTGGGTTGTGAGGAATTCCTGAATGCTGCCAACCCCTAAGTACCCACCCTGCCACGGCCGCGACCACCCCACGAGACAGGGCACCTCCAGCAGGACCAGCCACTGACTGTCCTCTGGGAGGGCACAAGGTCACAGCTCAGCTGGGAGGATGTGTCCCTTGCTCCCACCATGGCCACTCAGCATGCCCACCCCAGCTCCCCGCAGCCCCCCACCAGCAGACTGGCTGCCAAACCGAGGAGCTGTTCCTGGAGGGCCCCAGAATTCAACCACAGCCCTGGCTCATCACTGTCCGCTCTGCCCCAGCACAGCCCACAGGCCAGGCCCAGTTGGCCCAGCTGCCATGGAGTGACAAGTGACCCTGCATCCCCTTGCCACCGGATCCAGCCCTGCATCACCCACGACAGCGTGATCCTAGACAGGGCCCCAAAGGCCAGAGCCCACCGGCGGAGGCACAGCCCAGCCCGGGTGTCGTGGTGTCTGTCTGGCTGCTCGCGCCTCCCACCCGCGCCCTTCGCCGAGGGTGCAAGGTCACAGCTCCGGCAGCACGGTGCTGCCGTCGGCCGGTTTTCTGGGATCGATACGGCTCTGGTGACAGCAAAGCCCCACCGCCACGTCCCCTGGGCACCACGAGGCAATGGCTGCCGGCTCCAGTGCCTGTGCCCATGGCAGCCCGGTGGGCACTACTCCATCCAAGGGCTGGCCACAGCCTGCCCTCCCCACACCCTCGCCCAGCTCAGCAGCAGCCACCCTCCACCATGTCTCCCTGGGGAGCAGTATGTGACCTCGCACCCACAGCCGACCCACAGCCGCAACCTCGCTCCATCCCGCTGCCGGTTCGGCAGCAGCTGGGCCTCGCTCCAACAGCCCCTGGGATGGGAACGGAATAGGGAAGCTCCCCGAGGAGCGGAGGTGGCCCCAGGGAAGAGTCTGGGACGAGGGGTCCTGCCCGGGCGGCTGAGCCCCACTCCCTGCTCTGCACCTCCCATCTCCCGGATCCCGCAGCTCCGTGCCATCCCTGCTCCGGGGGTCTGCACGGCCTCCGAGGGGCCAGACCGACCGCGGCTCCGCACCCCCACGGTGCCCCGACGGCCCGGCCCTCCCCGCGGACCCTCCCCGCGGACCCTGTCCTGCCCCTCGGATCCTCGTCGCGGACCGTGTCCCGCCTCCGGAGCCTCCCCGGGCCCCCCTTGCCCCCGGCGCTCACCCCCGCCGCCGGTGACTGNGATCGGCTCGGCCCCGCTCCGGTCGGCTCGGTTCGGCCCCGTTCGGCCGGGCTCGACTCGACGGGACGGGACCGCTCCGCCGCGCCCGGTCGGTCCCGCAGCCGCCGCCGAGCTGGGGGTGCTGGGACCGTGCCCCAACGGGACGGGAGGGGATGGGGCCGCGCTCTGCCCCCGCCCTGTCCGGAGCCGCGGCCGCTAATTACAGCTAATTACAGCCCCGGAGCTGCGGCCGCCCCACCCTGCCGAGGACCCGGGCACCCTCGGGCACGGTCCCGGCCCTGGCCCAGCCGCCGCGCTCTGCGGCCACGCAGGGACAGACCGGGGCCGGGGGAATCTACGGGGCTAGCCCGCGGCGGGGTCTCGGCTGCACTGGGGAGTGCGGTCACACGCCGTGTGCCGGCCACACGCGCTGACAGCCGCCCGCTCCTCATCTCAGTGCAAAGCTGAAACGCAGGGGAGAGCAGTGGGTGGAGGATTATGCGGAGCCAGGGCTTGGGAGGTCGGGGGGGTCGGGGCGGGGCGTGCCGCGCCTGGCATAGGGCTGGTGGTGGACAATGTTGGGACCGAGGGACATCCTTCCCCGTCGGACCCAGTGTCCCTGAGGGATCCAGAGTCCTTAACAAAGGGGGACTTGGTGACAGCCCCCCATCCACTGCCCCCTTGCCCACTGGTGCTGGCACCCCCGGACTAGGGGAGGATGATACTCCCAGCACATGGAGGTTCTCCAAACCATGGCCCCAATAGCTGAAAGAGCACTGGAGGCTGTGTCCAAAGATTTGTCTTTATTACAAATGGGCAGGCAATTGGCAGAGGGGGTGGTTGGTGGAGCGAGCAGTGGGCAGGAGTAGGCAAAGCCCCACGCCCCGCCCTGGCTTGTCCCCAGGCGCCAGCTCCCAGTGGGGCTCAGCCTGACCTGGCATCGCTGGCTCAGGAAAAAGACAAATTTGTCTCGAATCCATGTGCGGTTTGCACCAGACAAACGCCTCTGTGCAGTGGAGCTGGCGCTGGCAGGGGTGGCACAATTCCAGCTGTGGCAAGAGTCCTTCTCCCCAGCTGGGGCTCCCCAGGCTGGGCAGCTCCCGGGGGTGACCCCGGGACCCCCTGCCCCTTTCTTCCAGGAAGATGGTGACCTCATCTGGGGCTACCCACACCCACAAGGCTCCCAGGGGTCAGCCTATGAGACAGGAGCCTGCAGATTGGGAGCAGTGGGCAGGGAGCAGCACTGGCAGAGCCGGTGGCTGGTCAGGCCTTCAGTGCTGGGGACACTGCAGGATGTCATACTTGACGTAGCCCACCCGGTCCACCTGGTAGCGCGGTGTCATCCTCCAGTAGAAGCTGCCCCGGCAGAAGTGGTACTTGCCTGGGCAAGGAGGGGGGCAGAGGGAACGGAGGGTCAGCAGGAGTTTGGCCATACAAAGACCCATCCCCCTGTCTGCCCACGCAGCACAGGCATGTGGCACCCTGCCAGCTGCACTACAAGGACCCACCGGGGCTGATGGCATGCCCTGTCCCGGGGTCATTCCCCACACACCCCAGCATCCCAAGCCAGGAACCGCAGCAATGCAGCTCAGGTAGCCCGGGCCTGAACACACAGCACCCACCCACCAGGTTCCGCTCACCTTGGTAGAGGAACACGTTGCGTGCATCAAGGGGGACGCCGGTGAAGACATCGTCGGTGGCACGGGGGTAGCCCTTGTCCACCCTTTGGACCTTCACATCCAGCCTGTGGGAGAGCAGAGCCGTGCTCAGGGCTGCTGGGAACCCCCTTCCCAGTCCCTTGCCAGGGGCTCGGGCAGGCGCTGCTGCTCTCCAGTCCTGCTCACCTCCAGTAGCTCTCCCCGCTGAAGAGCAGCACTTTGCCTCGGCCCCGCTGCAGGGCCCCCGAGAGGCGGCCGGCTTCCTTCCCTATACCCAACTTCTCGATCCCCCTGGGGCCCAGCACACTCTTCCCAGAAAACACCCAGAACTGCCGACCTGCAGTGGGAGATAGTGGGGGGTGTCAGACAACCTTGAGGGCTTCCAGGCATCACCGGGCTCCTCCCACTGCCCGTGGGACAGGGCTGAGGGTGGTGGGGGCGGAGCTCACCAGCAAAGAAGAAGACCCTCTTGGTGAGCAAATCCTGGAAAACAGCATCGATGGTGTCTGGGAGGCCAGGCCAGGTATCAGCAACAGAGAAAGCACCCTGGATGCCCGATTTCCAGGACGAGTAGATCCAGTATTTCCTGGTGGGAAAGATGAGCTGTCCTGATCACCTCAGTCTGCTACAGCCCATGTCCCTCACATCCCTGTGTTCCCCATCCCACCTCACCAGCGCAGGAGGTGCCAGATGCTGCCACTCACCCATCCTTGAAGAAGTACAACTCCCCATTGATCTCTGCAATAGCATCAAAGTTCTTCTCCATGCAGGCATCCCGGCTGGGGTCCACAGGAATGAGTCCAGCTGTGGGCTCTGGCGTCTCCTCCTCCTCCTCAGTGGTGGAGGTGCTGCCAGCCTCTGTGGGCATGGGCTGGGGCTCCTCCGTGGGCATGGGCTGAGGCTCCTCAGTGGGAGCAGGTGCAGGTGCAGTGGGCTTAGGGCCAGAGCCACGACCTGAGTGAATACAGGGGAGGGCATGAGGCTGGAGCCAGCCAGGTGCTGCAGGACACCCAGTGTGCCCAGCTGCAGTGTAGCTGCTCACCATAGAGGTACTGGATGCCCTGGACATCATCGGGGTGCAGCTGGAAGTCCTGGATGTAACTGTACATGGGGTACATCAGGGCCTCACGCACACTGGAGTGGTCCAGCCCCAGTGAGTGCCCGAACTCGTGGGCAGCCACCAGGAAGATGCTGTAACCTGGGAGAAAGCACTGGCCTAAGTGCCTGGTGGGGCACAACAGGACAGGACAGGCCATCCAGAGACTGTGGCCCCTGCAAGAAGTGTGACAATATGGCATGGATCTGGGAGGCACAAAGGGGAGCGCAGGCAGAGGGGCCAGTACCTCTGTCAGGGCAGAAGCCCCACTTCTTGTCGGTGTCATAGTTGCTGGTGGTGGCACACCAGAGCTTGCCGTCCTGCCGGCCCTGGCTGGTGCAGGCACTGTAGGACTGCCCCAGGAAGGTGAAGGGAAAGACGCACGGGTCTCCCTGGGAGTTGCCGCCGATCACCGCCGTGTCTGCAGCAAAGTGTCAGTGAGGCTGTCCCTGGCCTCTGGCTGCACTGGCCAGAACCCAGGACAGCCCTGAGATCCCTCATGTGCCCACCCCGTGTGTTGCCTCCCCTGCATGCCCCCTCCCTGCTGGCACCTCGGTTGGGACAGAAGCCGTATTTCTTGTCCTGGTCAAAGCTGGAGGTGGTGGCACACCAGCGGTAGCCATCGGAGCGCCCATCTGTGGTACAGGTATCATAGGAGGTGCCATCAAAGACGAAGGGGAAGACGCAGGGGGCTCCATCGCCGTTGCCACCATTGGTGTAGAGGACTGTGGGGTGAAGGAGAGTGAGGAGGGCCCCAGGCACTGCGGGGCTGGGCAGGGGTTATGGTTGCCACTACTCACGCTCGCTGGGGCAGAAGCCATATTTCTTGTCCTGGTCATAGTTGGGGGTGGTGGCACACCAGGGCAGCCCATCCTTGCGTCCCTCCGTGGTGCACTGGGAGTAGGAGCGGCCCTCGAAGATGAAGGGGAAGTGGCATTCGGCTCCATTGGCATTCCCGTGGCGGGTCTTCACCACTGCTCAGAGAGGGGCAGCTCAGTGCTGGGGCTGGGGTCGGCACCATCAGACCCTCCCCCCCCGCCACAATCTGCCACACCCTGCCCTTACCTAAGCCAGTTCCCAGTGTCCAGAACTCATCGTCGTCAAAGTGGGCATCGCCCTGGATGCCCTTGCCTGGAGGAAAGGCGTGGGCCAGGAGCCCGTCCTTGCCGTCGAAGGGGTACCCGTCCCCATGCTCTGTGGGGAAAAGCACCCTTAGATGGCCCTGCCAGAGGAGCCCTCACGTCCTCAGCATGCACACAGACACCTAAGCCCTGCACACCTCCTGCACATGGTGGGGGCAGGAGGACCCTCGGCACAGCCCAAGGAGACATGGGGTGAGGATCCCACAGGCAGGGTGCGTCACCAGGCCCTTCCTCATTCCCTGCCGGCCCAAAGGACGTCACCTTTGCTGCCAAACATGATCATGATGTCTGCCTCGCCGCTGTATATCTGGGTGAAGGTGAGAGGGGTCACATCGCTCCACACTTGGAACGCCCGTCTGAAGGCATCATCGATCACAGCACGGTCCAAGTCGGGGGAGTAGTTTATCACCCTGGCAGGGAGGCAGAGGGTCAGTGCTGCCAGGTCCCCTACTCATGCAGGAGTGACCCTGTTCCGGAAAGGAGCAGACCCCCTCCCTCAGAGGGGATAGCAGCCACCACCACCCTTGAGCACACCCAGGGCGCAGATGCTCTTCTGGGCATCGGGGAGCAGATGCTGCTGCTGTCCCAGCTTGGCCCTGGCAGTACTGGGACCCAGCTGTACAGGCAGCACCAAGCCCAGACAAGGGGTGAGTAGAGGCTGCCACCCTCCTGGTCCCTCAGGCTCTCCATTCTCCTGGGACCATCACCCTGGGGACACAAGGGTTCATCTCCAGAGCAGACTCACCGGTAAGTCAGGTCCATGTGGTCCCACTTGAGGTCCCCCTCAAAGGTCAGGAAGGTTCCCACATCAGGGACGCCGCAGCGGGGGGCTCGCATGGCCTCCAGCGTGGCACCATCCAGCTCCCCCGTCTCCTCCAGGCCCAGCTGCTTCTGCATCTTGAGCAGTGCCTTGCCCAGGGACATGTGCCTGCCACCAATCTTAGCCTCTGCCTCCGTGGTGTAGCCGAACCTTTGCAGGTAGCGCTGTGGAGGAAAGGCAGCCGGAGGGGTGAGCGAGGCGGGAGGGGGCTCCGGCAGCCCCGGGCACCCATCCCAGCCTGGGTGCCTCCCTGAGCTCAAGGAGACAGACAGCTCTCAAGCTCTGCCTGCAGCCCCTCATCGTCAGCCTGGGTGCCCCTTGGGGTCCTGGGTGCCAGGAGGGCACCACGCGGCCATGCTCCCCTCACCTCTGCCAGCTGTAGATCCGGCAGGGTGCTGATCAGGTCCCCCGGGAAGGTGACAACCGCCTGCGGCTTGCCCTGGAGAGGGGCCGCACAGCAGGAGACGGCCAGCAGCCCCACGACAAGCGGGGCCAGGAGGAGTGCCATGGCTCGGCGGTGACAGGAGGGATGTGGCTGTGCTGGTCCCCGCTGTCTGCTCTGGGTGCCGCCGGGCTACCCGCTCCTATTTATGGGGTGGGAGGGCAGTGAGTCACTCTCAGACCCTCAGCGCCGACTCATGCTCCCTTCTCCCTTCCCACGGTGACGAAACGCACACTCCATCTCTGCCTTAACTGTTTCATCACCTTGTTTACTAAACACGCTGCATTCCGCAGCCACGCGAGGACAGGAAGAAGAAGAGTGGCTGGGCAGCTGCACCGGGCCACAGCACAGCACTGAATGGCCACCTTGAGGCTGCCCTGCACAGGCACTGCCCTGCTGGCCCCAGCACCATGGTAGCTGTGGGGACAGCAGGGCATCACTGAAGGCCAGCTGAGCACTCAGGACCCTGTAGCTGTGTCATCACGCCAGCTGACACTCAGCTTGGCTGGCCAAGGTCCGATGGTGCTGGACCCAAACCCTCAAGGGCCTGGGTGGGGACTGGGGCAGATAGCAGCGGAACCCCCGCCTGAGCCCCAGCACCTGGAACCCACTTGCCTAGGATTTGGGAGCTTGGACCCTCACCAGGACTCTGCATCCTTCCCCACCACAGCTGCATCACCCCAGCGGGTCAGAGTGTTTCCAACATTGGAGATGCCCATGGCTCCTCACCCCATGGTACCTCTAAGCCCACACGCCAGCAGCTGAATGGCAGAGCTTGCTGGTACCAGGGGCAGTGCCTGCCCAGGAGCAGCTCTGGGCACTGGAATGCTCCACCTGGGGTCCTGGGACATTAGGGGTGCCCTATCCTTGCTGCCCTGCTCCACAGGGTGCTGCTGACTCAGCGTCCCACCCAGCACAGCACAGCACAGACCTTGCCATGGGATGGTGTTTTCCTGCTTCTCCCAAAGTGCCGACGCTTGTGGGAACGAGAGCAGTGAAGGGGAAAGCAAACAGGGATGAGGAGCGAGGGGAAAACAGATGGCAGAGAACAAGGCGCAGAGTCAGCGGGGGGGAGGGAGGACTGGTGCAGCCCAGCGAGGCTGCCCGAGACACAGGTCCCAGAACGAATCCCCTGCCCCAGCCCTCGCAAACCCAATGAGCCCAAGGGGTCCTCAGCTGGCTTCATCAGGAGGATCCTTTTGTTCACCCCAATGCTGTTAGTGCCTGTCCTCCCAGCTCCCAACAGCGCCAGACTGTCTCAGCCGCCACCCCCTCCCAGTATCCCCCCAGCTCTGGCTGAGCCAAGCCAGCAGCTCCTGGCCCAGCCAAAGGACACGCAGGTTATGCTGGCACCCAGCACAGCTGGGGACAGTGAGAGGTCAGGGCTGCGCTCTCTATGCCCTTGAAGAGGAACCCCCATGCCCAAGGGAGGGCTCATCTGTGGGGCAGCATCACCTGCCAGGTGCCCTGTGCTGGTGGGATTCATTCCAGGGCCACGGCTAGCTGGGCACAGGAAACTCACCGGCAGCATGGGCTAAGCTGGGAAGAAGCAATGGTGAGAAATCAGGGGGTTGCCTCACTCCCCCACCACAAGAGCAGCTCCCATTCCCCGGCACAGGAAATTGCTTCACAAGCAGCCGCCATCCTGCGCCCGGTGTGACAAACACATCCAGGCAAGCATCCTCTCACGGAGGGACACAGCCCAGGGACCCTGAGGCCAGGTCACCCTACAGCCCCCTCCCACGGGGTCCAGCCTGCTCCCCTTGTCCCTGTCATGGCCCTGCTCTTAGCCAGGCAGGAGGCAGTGGCTCTCTGTGCTCCCTGGCGGCTGGCAGCTGAGGCAAGGAGGGCCTCTGCCAAGGTGCCCTGAGAGCCCATTGAAGCTGGGGGCTCCTGAGGCATTTGGGGAGCAGGCACTGCTCCACGTCCTCCACTCTCCAGGCTGCCAGGACCTCAGCCCACAGCGCAGAGCTGTTGTGGGAGCTGGGTGCTAAAAAATGCCTGGGAGGATGAACCTGCAGGGCAGCCGTGACAAGGGAGACTTCTGCCTCCAGCTCTGGGATGTAGTCAGAGAGTTAGATCCGGCTCTGGTCTCCCTGGCACTGTGGCAGATCCCTTGGCCTTCCCCATGCTATTCCCATCCCTCGTTTCCACCACATGCAGAAGCTGCAGCTCCAACAGCCTGGGCACTCTGCCACAGCACACCGTGGCATCGTGCTGCCTGTGGCACCCTGAGGGCAGAGCCATGGCCCAGCAGCACAGAGCAGCACTGGCAGAAACGGGGCTGGGACGGGAGTGGGGTCTCAGAGCAAATGACAGCAGAAAGAGATGAGGGCCAATGCCCCACACACTGTGCACCAGTCCCAGCAAGCCCTCAAGCTGGGCAGTGGGAGCTCCAGCGGGGGGTTGCCGGCCGCAGCTCTGCCCCCGGCCTGGCCGCTCCCACTGACTCACGGCCCCGCTTACCAGCTTCCTCCTGGCACTATCCCGGGGGAATTTCTGGTGACTCTCTGGAGGCTCGTCAGGGAGCAGGGCCAGGGCAGCAGGGAAACCCCCACGTCTGGCAGTGCCGGCAGCCTCTGTGCCAGGCAGGGAATTCTGTGGGATGGGCTCAACATTGCTGGCACGAGCCCTGTGCAAGGCAGCCTCAATCAGCTTGTCTATAGAAGCTGGGTCAAGGTACAGGTTCCTCGGAAAGTGCACGTGTGGAAAGAGGCTTGGGGCAGCCACTATGGCTGGCAGGAAAGAGAGAAGGGCAGTGCTGACAGGGGCAGTGCCACAGGCAGGAGAGGGCTGTGGATGGCAGAGACCTCAGGAGCTGTCAGCCCAGGCTGCCCATGGCCTTTTTCACTCCCAGAGCCCCTGAAAGGAGTGAGATGGAAAAACCCACGCAGACATCCTCCATCCCAGACACTGCCTGAGCCACGAGGCTGCCGGTCACCACCGTCGCTGCCAAAAGGGGAAGGAACAGCCACCGCAGCCCCTTCACACACCCTTACTCACGGCCACCCTCATGCAGACCCTCTGTGGGAAACTGGTCCAGAACCTCAAAGGAGACTGGTGCCTGCCTGGATCCCTGCCCAGGACAGAGGCTGACAGGGCACAATGGCACCTCTGCGAGGCTGCAGGTCTCCTGCAGGGAGGTGCTGGTTGGGCCAGCAGTGAGGTTTGGGGAGATTGTATGGAGCCAGGGCTCCTAGACCTCCCCTAGTTCTATTCCCCCCATAGAGGCAAGCAGGATGGGAGTCAGCCAGGGAGGGAGAGTGGCACCAGACAGCCAGGGGAGAGGCCCACAAACATGGGATACACCAGGGCAACAAAGCTGGTGGGGAGCTGAGGAGCCAGGCGTGAGGGAACACCCAGCTGCCACAGTCACTGCTTCACATCTGGGCACCCCAGGCAGGGAACAGGGGGACACAGGAGCAAAGGACAAGCACTGGCATATGGATGGCATCAGGTGCCCTCTCAGCATAAACAGGAGTGTGGTAGCAAGGGGAAGTGGGGTGGAAGAGAGTCAGCATCTTGTGCGGGTGACGCAGCACCGGATCGGGGAGAGCAAATGCCGGTCGCACTGGGAACATGACCTGTGCAGAGGGAAGGGAGCACTTGGACTTGGCAGAGGCCACAGGGAGAGCCAGTGCCACAGCCACCATGGCACAGCCAGACACCCTGAACTGTGGGCAGGCCATTACTGCGTGCCTCTATCTGGGCCAGGCAGCCACTGGCCCCACCGCCCCGAGCTATGGTGCCCCAAACCCATCCCTGCTCCTGTCCCATGGGCTCTGCAGCACTCTTTGCCCAGGAAGCAGAGCTGACACCCCGGCACTGGCTGCCCTGGCCAGCACCGGTCCATGGTATGCACTGACTGAAGCACGGGGACACTTGGCGTGAGAGCAGGACAGGGCGCAGGGAGCAGCTCTGCGTCAGAGGCTCAGAGCCCCATCACTCCTCCTCAAGGGCTCCAGACAGAAACAACATTCCTGCACACACTTCCCATATCTGCTGCCCTGGCGCTGGGCCCCGCGTGGGCTGGGACTGCAGTCTCCAGCTGGGCCCAGGACCCTTCCTGGCAAACCACCCTGCGTGCCACGGACCCGCAGCTCTCCAGCACCACCAGCCCCTGGCCCTGCATCCCTTCCCTGCCTGCCCCAAGCTCTGTGGAGACACCTGCTCAGCTCCTTGCCTGCCCCTTGCCTCGAGGACCAGGGGAACTCCCTACCCCTCAGCATCAGCTTCTTGCCAATCCTTCACCGCTGCTTGCCCGGTGTCCTGCCGCCCCCAGCCCCTCACCCCTTAGTCCCACTGCCGCCCAGCCCCGCTGCCCCCAGGCCGACGCTGCTGCTCCCGCACCTCTTGTCTGGGTGAGGATGACGCGGCCGCTGTCACCGGGCGGCTCACTCCTCCCTGCAGGCGCTGAAACCAGCGCTGCCGTGTCACCACCCATCCCAGCCGCAAACCACACATGACGGATCCCCTGCCTGCCACACCGACTCCCGGTATCCAGGTGGGCGGCACAGTCACCTCCCTGTGTTGGGCTGGGACATCCCCCTCCATGCCCACCCTGGGAACCCCCCATATCTGTTGGGGTCCCACTGGGATGCTGGAGCAGGAATCACACCCAGAGCTCCATTCACCAGGCACTGGGGCTGACAGCTGGCACTGTGGCACACCTCACACTGAGGCCACCAGCAGCCTGCTCCAAACATCACAGGGCTCCTGTGCTTCAGGACTTCCTTGCTGTAAACTCCATCCCATACCTCGACCCTCCTTCAGCCTCAGCTTCTGCCTCCAGCTTTGACCAACCTTTCTTCTCCCAAACTTCCCCACCTGCTGGGAGCAAGAGCATCGGCCATTCAGGCAAGTGAGAGGGGGACAGGGTCCAAGTCACCTGGGGAGCATTTGAGAAGGGGTATCCATGGGCAGCCTCATGCCCTCAGCATCCCCTCTTGGGCAACCTGCTGGATCAGCTCCATGGAAGCATCTCCTGTGCACCACAGGAGTGAGGCAAGAGCTGGGAAGGGAGCGGGACAGGGCAGAGCTGGGTGGCTGCCAGCTCTGGGGGGCACAGCTGCTGCGGTGAACCATCAGCACCATGGCACAGGACGGGTGGGCAGCACTTTGTTCCCGGCGGTGACACGGGCACAGCAGCTGCCTGCTAAAACAGGAAGAGCAGCAATTGTGACAATGACGGGGAACCTGACTGTGTGCGAGAGGACAATGTGCTGCCAGGAATCCATGGCTGTCAGCAATGGAGCGGCTTGGGAATAAGGAGCGGGGGTTTGTGGAAGGTGGAATATGGGCAAAACTGGTGGTATTTAATTGTAAACTGCGCAAAGCAGAAGGAAGGGCGGTAGATGCAACACGTTCGGATTTCAGTAAAACATTTGACAACTGTTCCAGCGCTTGCTGCCAAATTAACTCAGAGCAGCTCAGTTGTCAACACAGGCATATGGACAAAGCCCAGGCAGCCCAGGAATGGCACACAGGCTGGCTGTCCGCCGGGAGCTGCCCCGGCCACACAACCTGAGACCTTTCAAAACCAGGCATCGTGTGAGCAGAGGAAGGCAGACCCTGGGCTGAAGGAACACCAGGATGGACAGAGCTGGCATGCTGTCCAGGGAGGAGAAGGGCTGGAGAGCACCCGGGCAAGAGCCAGCAGACCTGTGGGAGCTGCCATGCCCCCACAGGGTGGGGAGCAGCCCCAGAGCCTGCCTGCTCTGCCCTGGGGTGTAGCCACCTCCTCCAATCGACGGGCTGGAGCAAGGGGGATTGAGCAGAGCAGCGTCGCAGGACCAGCCATGGGCAGGGATGCAGGACTGGCAGGGTTGGGAACCCCATGGCAGCACCAGGTACTGACCCCCTGCTCCAGGAATGCTCATCCAGGCACAGCCCCATGCAGGGGATGAGTGCAGGGGACAGAAAGATCCCAGCACACTGCACACCCGAGGCCTGTGGGGCCCTGCTACATACACAGTTCTCTGCCCACCTTGTTTATTTTACTTATATTTCAGTAATTTGCTGATTACCATTTTTTAACTAACCAGCAGTGATGAATCAGCAGCACGGGAGAGGGTGGAAACTGGTGGCCTTGGACCGTGGCTCGAAGGTCTCAGGGTCTGGGAAGGAAGCCACAGGATCCCTCCAGAAGGGGAAAAAAAACACCCAGCAGTAGCAGCAGCAGCAGCAGTTCTGGCAGGCACGAGGGAGCCAGCTGTTTGCATCCAGCAGCTCCAAGCACATCCTGGAAAGGCTGTTGATAGCCCCAAAAACTTTCGGGAATGGCAGGCATGGCACTGACCTGGGTGTGGGACAAAACACATGGGAGAGGGAACGCACGGCTCAGCACCGCCGTCACTCCGTCTCGCGGTCAGGGCAGGCACTGATGGCACAAGAGGCACCAGGACACACCAGGAGAGCCCCTCCATGGCCAAGGCACAGCCACCAGCAGCACCTCCAGGGCCAGTGAGCTGCCTCCCACCAAGGGGACTGTGTAAGGTTTCAAGTGGTGTCACCATCAACTTCCATAGGCTCCTCCACTGGGAGTGGCTCCTGCCTGTCCTGGGAGTGCCCTGCCTGAACCCAAGGGTGGCATTATGGCTGAGGTCACGGGTTCAGCCACAGCTTTGGTGGCCACAGAACACAGGCATTATCCTATGGCACTCCCACTCACGCCAGCACTCTGGGAAATGGGGATCCCAGCAGGAACAGCCAGCACTGCGGGTGGCTGCTCGCCACAGAAGCACCACCCTGGCACAGGGCAGCGGGGCCGAGGCAGTGCCTAGCAGGAAGCTATCCCAGCTCTCACGGCCACCTTGGCATGGAGTGATCCCCCAGGAGTGCCCCAGGAGCCTTCTCCAGGAGCCAGCACTGCTGGGAAGGCACAGAGTGGTGAGGCAATCTGGTGTGAAGAAAAACCATTTCCTGCAGCAAGGGCTGCTTTGCTCAACGTTTTACAAAATGTGCTGATGCAACTACCCTTCCCAGGTGGGATATAAATACAAGCCTTGATGTGGATTCGTGCCCTGCAGCTACACAAACAACGCAATAATGTTTTCTTTGAAAAGAAAAAAGAAAACAAGGAGGAATAAACAGCCGGGATGACAAAATCACTGGCAGTGGAAGTCCGGGGTTCGGGTTGCAAGGGGGGAGGCTGAGGCTCTGCCTTGGGCACTGTGCTCAGCACAACTATCTCCTATTTTGGGACAGTGACCGGGGCCATGAGCTCATGGCAGAGCCATTGTGGGAGTGGGACAAGCCCGCTCGGCAGCTCAGCAAACTGTACTGGGGAGAGGGAGCCTGGCGTGGCCACAGGGCACGAGCAGGAACAGGCCCCCGACCAGGGTCACCCATCACTGCGCGCTCAACCTGCCCGAACGGCAGCTTGTCTGATGGGAGCTCCTTCCCAGCGCTGCATCCAGGCTGAACAGCACAGAGCTGGGAAACCTCCCCGGGCCTGGGACAGCCTGTCAGTGCAGCCCATCAAGCAGCCTGATAAAACCAGCCTCATACTCCGCCCAAGCCTGAGCTTTGTCCTCCAGGCACAAGAGCTGCGTTGTCTCCTCAGCCTGTTCCCAAAAGGCCTTTAACCTGCTGCTCCCCCCGCTAAGGTATTTGGACACACATCCAACACGTGTTGCAGCCATTTTTGGATCCTCTTTAAGCCTCTTGCTGAGATTTCTTTGTGTTTTCTTTGGCTCTGAAGTGATTTCAGGCTCGGAGGCAAAACAGCAGAGAATTATCAGCAAGGAGCTGTGCCTCCAGAACCGAGGACGGGAGCCGTGCTCTGCCTGCCCTGGAAATTCCCCGCTCACCCCGCTTGGAGGCTCGCAGCATTTTTAAAAATAGCAGGTTACCCATCGCAGCAAAGCTCTGCTGGGACAATTCACTGAGACAGAGGACACGGGGCACCTCTGCAGGGTGACAGGGAAGCTTGACGCAACTTTCCATCAGCCGAGCCAGCAGCAGGAGGGCTCATATGAGCCCCTGAGGCCCGTGGAGCTCAGGCTGTTTTGCCCTGCAGCCATCACCCGTTGGGAAAATCCTTCACTTGTCTCACACAGCAGCTGACTGAAGGCAAAAAGAGGAAACCTGCTGGTCTGACACAAATCCATCCCGCTTCCTCTACCTGGCAGGCAGCTTTTGCCAGGGGTTCCTCTGACACCACTCCCCCCCGCAACAGAAACACGGAGCTTCCCCCAACAGGGAGCACAAGGGCATTCCAAACCCAGACCGAGCCGGTCACAGGCAGTGCTGGGCTCTACCGGTGTGAGCTACAGAACTATGGAGAGGGGACATCAGGCACAGGAGCGGCTCCCTCCCATCCTCCCCCAACTCCACTTCCCCCACTGAGCTACACAGGGCTGCTTTAAAAAGCAGCAGTGGGAGAAAAAAGCTCAAGCCCTTGGTCTCTCTGCGTTTCTGACATGACAGTGACGGCAGCAGCCGGGCGCATGTGGGGACTCAGCCCTGAGGCTCTGGCAGCAGCGCTGCGGCAGCAGAGCTCACAAAGCCAGCCCGGGGATGGCTCTCACCGCTGCTGTCTGCCCATGATGGATGAGGGCATAAACCTTTCAAGGATGCATTTAATTAGCTTGAAAAAGAGCCGGAAGGTGCATATGCAGCAGCTGGCGGTGCAGCTCCTCTACTGCCTCTGCCGGGCACACGGTGCCTCTGGGAACTCTCACCTGGGGCAGGACGCAAGGGAGCCGCAGAGCGCCAAGGAAGAGCCCCGGGCTGTGGGGGCTGGATCCAGGTACCGTCTGCCTCGCCCCGGAGCAGAGGCACCACAGCCAAGTGCTGCAGAGTACTGATCCAGAGTGCTGATCCAGCCCAGCACCTATCGGCTCGGATTTCTGGCAGGCTACGTCCATGCTCACAGACTGTGCCAGATGAGACACTGTCTGTCCTCCTGCAGCTGGCACCATGTCAGCACCGGCTCCGGACCGGCCGTCCTGGCCAGTGACACGATGGCACTGGCCGCCCCGACCCGCACTGCGGGCTGGCTTGGTCTGAGTGACCCTGGAACTGGGTGGAATGTGGAGCCCTGGCCCCTCTCGCCCCGTGTGTCCCTTCCACAGGGACCCAGAGCCAGGGTCAGCGCAGCACGGCCCGGCCCCAACAGAGCACAGGCACAACACAGCTGCCTTTCTTTCAGAAAAAAAACAGTGCTCCACTCTCAATGGAGCACTGCAACATGAGAAAATATCAGTGGGAACAAGGAGCCACCTGAGGGTTCCTTAAAGCCATCACTGTGGAGCAGAGGCCAAGCACAGGCCATGCACAGCCGAGCTCAGCTGGAGGATCTGGAACAGCACCGCCATCAGCAGTGCTGCAGGGAGCTGAGACAGCAGCAAGGTCCGAGCGCATCCCTGCAGGGAATGCTGTGACATCAGGAGGTGCCAGCAATGCCCCACCGCCTGCAGGGCTCTGAGAGCCCCCGGTGAGGCCGGAGCAGCCCCCCAGCCTGTGCCCCACAAGCGCTGCTGCCGGAGGTGCTGCCAGCAGCCACTGCAGCCAAATCGGGTGCCCGCCGCTATCTGCAGTTGGGGGAAAACCATCCCGGAGGGCAGAATTTGGTGAGCGACAGCCCATCGGAAGGTGGCTGCTGTTCAGATGCAGAGCTGCCATCGGAAGAGGCAAGTTTGGCTTCAAGGAACAAACGGACAGTAGGTGCCGTTCCCCGCCAGAGACCCAGGGGGAAAAGTGCTCAACAGCCTGAGGCTGGGCCGCAGCCGGGGCTGAACGCGGCAAGGCCCCGGGCCTCGCAGGGAAGGGCGCGGCGGAGGTCCCGCGGCTGGGGCAAGCTCACTCCGGGGATGGGCGGCCCCAGCCCACAAGGCACGCCGGTCTCAGCGCCCACCGCGGGCTATGGAACGGGAGCCGGAGCGCCGGGGCTGCACGGCTCACCCGAGGTAAGGACCTCGGCTGGGGGAACGCGCTACCGGGCCGGGCCGGGCCGGGCGGGAAGCGGAGGGAGCGGAGAGAACGGCGTGACCGCCCAAGCCCCGCTCCCGGCCCAGGCCCAGGCCCAGGCGCGCCGCCACTTCCGCCTTCCCGCCACGTGACCAGCGCAACCCGGCGCGACGCCGACGCTCAGGGCCCGGGCGCCGCTTCCTGACGCCATGACGCAAGCCCCAGCACCGCCGACCCTTCCGCGGGGAAAGTAGTCCTCGGCAGGGGGCCGGGGCCTCTCCCCTCCCGCGGGAGGCGGGCGGCGCCGGGAGGTGCCTGAGGCGGCGGCCGGGGCGAGGAGTGCGTCTCTGCCGCGGCGAGCGGTGCAGGCGGGGCAGGGGCTGGGCGGCGGTAAGTAGTCCCGGCGCGGGACCAGCGCGGCCGTATCTCTGCGCGGCAAGAGGGCGG
>VZTG01010069.1:225049-259797 GCA_013397845.1 Melanocharis versteri | reverse complement strand
CGGGCCCCGGCAGGGCGGGCATGGAGGAGAATGCGGTGGAGAGCAGCAGCGACGCGACCCCGCAGGCGGCGCGGGAGGAGCCCACCGAGAGCGGGCTGGGCGTCGGGAGCTCGGAGGCCGTGTCGGCGGACAGCAGCGATGCCGCCGCGGGGCCCGGGCTCCTCTCCCGGGCCGATGACTCCGACGTGGGGCAGAGCTCCGACAGCAGCGGGGTCTCCTTGGTAGGCGCTGGTGGGAAGGATGGGGTGGCCGGGAGGGCAGCCGTGGTTCTCGTTCCTAGGTGTTTCTGTAGACATTTCTGACGAACTGAGCTTTGCGGCCTTGGCGGGCACTGTTATACCTCTGGTCCAGCTTCTGCTTGTCAGTCTGAGGAGCAGAACTCTCCTTGGTAGCAAGAGCAGCTCTGGAGGTCCAGGGTTTTGTCAGTACTAAAGGATTTGCTCTGATGTCTTTTCTGGAAGTTTTGCAGTGATACACCGGGTCATTTGCATAAGCTGGCTGCCCCGGGGGCTTGGGCTGGCAAAGGTGTCTCACCTGAGCTCTTCTGGACTCTTTTTATCTGCCAGGAAGAGGTCTCGGAGAGCAGCTCCAGCACAGATGCCATTCCAAGGATTTACCTGCCAGACTCATCCTCTATTGCCCAATCCACCTTGGTCTCGAGTGTCTCCACTGTGAGCCAGTCCATCATGGTGTCAGAGTCCCCACAAGTCCTTGTCCACTCCAGTGTCGTCACCGATGGAGCCACAGTTGTGTCAGACTCCGCTGCATCCACTTCCTCAGACCTGGGTTCTGCCATTGACAAAATCATCGAGTCCACAATCGGGCCTGACATCATCCAGAGTGAGTGTGTGCTCCCATGTGGAGATGGCTCTGTGGGCTGGGGAGGGAGCTGCCACTGCACCAGACCTCAGGAGGTGGGGGAAATATGGACATGGAATCATTAAGGCTGGAAAAAATCTCTAAGATCATTGAGTCCAACTGGTCAGCAGGGTTTTCTCTTCTTGCTTTGCTGCAGTGGCTGGAGGGTTTGGTGAGGAGCTCATGTTGCTGGACCGCCTTCTTTCTGTCCAGCTGCTCCTTCAGCCCAGGGCAGGCTCCATTCCCAGAGCCAGACCCTCCTCACACCTTCTGGCTTCTGTCTGACCTGGGAGAACCCCAGGGAGCCCCAGTGGCTCTACAGCCCCTGGATCTGGCAGTCACCACTCTGCTCTCCTCTCCCTGCCAGGCTGCATCGCTGTGACCAGCGCAGAGGATGGAAGGGCAGAGACCACGCAGTACCTCATTCTGCAAGGCCCTGATGATGGTGAGGGAGCTCTCTGGGCTGTCCATGGTGGCCAGCTCTGCCTCTGAGCCTTGTGCCACTGGAGCGTGGCCTGGAGTGGGTGTCCCAGCTGTATCAGCCACGGTGCCTGTACCGCAGTCCTGTTGGGAGCCTGTTCCTGAGCTTGTGTTCAGCCCTGTGCCCCCTGTACGGGTGCAGCCTTAAATGCAGGTGAGGGTCTGCCCCTTGGCTGAGTGGGTTTTGGTGTTTCAGGTGCCCCCATGGTGTCCCAGATGGCCACTTCTGCTCTAGCCAATAGCTTGGCGATAGAAGCTGTTGCTGATGGACCGACCTCCACGTGCCTTGACCAGCCCGGCCCTTCAGAGCCTTCCAAGCGGTTGGAAGTGCTGGAGCTGCCTGCACAGCCAGACCGAGCCCAAGAAGCAGATGGTGGGGAGGAGCTGGACCAGCCAGACTTGGAGACCCTGGAGGAGATGATGGAAGTGGTGGTGGTGCAGCAGTTCAAGTGCAAGATGTGTCAGTACAAGAGTGTCTCTAAGAAGACACTGATTAACCACATGAAAGAGCGTCACTTCCAGCCAGGTATGTGCCAAGGGCTGAGGGAAATTCATCTCACTGCAGGCAGGCTCTGCTCTCTCCTGGGAAGAAACAAGAGAGGAGTTGGAGCATAAGGGCCTGTTCTGGCACACAATCTGGTAAAGAGCTTTCGCCCTGTTCCCTGTGGCAGTGGGTTCAGCTCTGGCTCTGAAGAAAGGACGACCACGAAAGGTGGGAGCTGTTCCAAAGA
Organism: Melanocharis versteri; assembly: GCA_013397845.1. Classification (NCBI taxonomy): domain Eukaryota; kingdom Metazoa; phylum Chordata; class Aves; order Passeriformes; family Melanocharitidae; genus Melanocharis; species Melanocharis versteri. The sequence continues at coordinate 257,728 of VZTG01010069.1, read as the reverse complement.
CTGAGGATGAGGAGGCCCCAGAAGAAGAAGATGATGATATTATGGATGCTGGTGCTATTGATGATCCTGAAGGTAGGACTCGCCCTCCCCACATCTTACATAGCTTAGTCTTTTCCCAGTCTCTGATGTTTTGGGGCTCTTGCCTGCAGAGGACAGTGACTACAACCCAGCTGAGGATGAGCCCCGGGGGCGACTGCCCAAGTACGGCCGCACTGTCCCCACATCCAGCGAGGAGAGGCCGCGTCGACGCCCAGGGAGACCCCGCAAGCTGCTTCGTCTGGAGGATATGTCTCAGGACATGCCAGAAGGTGAGGGAGGCGGGAGGCAGCAGCCCCGTTCAGGGCTGGAGCAAGGAGCAGTGCACAAGCTCCTGGAGCTGCAGCGGGAATGTGACAGAGCTGTGCTGTGTTCTGTGGAACAGGAGGGGAGGTGGAGCCCTTGGTGACGTCCCAAAGCACACCAAGCCAGGAACTGCAGAACTCGGAAGCAGCCAGTTCCTCCAGCCTGGAGAATGGGACCGGCGAGAACCTGGCAGAGCCCGGTATCAGCCAGTCCGACTCTGAGAACAAAGACCCTTCCTCCAACACTGGTGCTGAGGATGCAGACGTCATCCCCCGCCGGCGCGGGCGGCCCTCCCGCCGCTTCCTGGGCAAGAAATACCGCAAGTACATGGGGCGCAGGTGAGGGGTGTGCTGGGCCCTCTGGCCTGTGCCCAGGGCCAGTCCAGCCTGCTTGCCACCACAGCTCTGAGCCCTGTTTCTGTTCCTGCAGGTACTACTACAAGTCCCCCAAGCCCCTGATGCGGCCCTACCTGTGTCGGATCTGTGGCTCACGGTTCCTCACACACGATGACCTGCGCTTCCATGTCAACTCACACGAGGCCAATGACCCACAGCTCTTCAAGTGTCTTCAGTGCAGCTACCGCTCCCGGCGCTGGTCCTCCCTCAAGGTGGGCTTCATCTGCCCTGTCCCAAACCCACAGGCTGCCTGGCAGCCCCAGGTCTCATGGCCCTGTTCTGCCTCTCACAGGAGCACATGTTCAACCATGTGGGCAGCAAGCCCTACAAGTGTGAGGAGTGCAATTACACCAGCGTGTACAAGAAGGATGTCATTCGGCACTCCACAGTGCACAGCCGGGACAGGTGAGGGCAGCACAACCCTGGGGACTGAACAGCACTGACACTGTTCTTCCTGCCCTGGGAGGATGGCCGTGGCTGCACCATCCCCTGACCCTTTCCAAAATGGAGAGTTTTGGTGTCTGGGTATAAGGCAGCTTGGGCTTGGGGCGTGGCTGACACAAGGGGGTTTTCTTACCTCTTTTTCAGGAAGAAGAGAGCTGATCCGGTGAGTTTGAATACTCTGGGGACTTGAATCTCCACACTGTTATATGGGAAGAGGCACATCTGGGTCTTCCACAAAATCTTGGTGCCTCATTGAGGACATTGTTTCTGGATCTCTTGAGGAAAGGCAACGCAGGTCCTCCAGTGGGGAGAGGGTAAAGAAACTGGTGAGCTCATCCAGGTGACCTCATCTTTATGCTCTCCATCCAGCCACCAAAGCTGAACTCCTTCCCATGCCCTGTCTGCAACCGTGTCTACCCCATGCAGAAGAGGCTTACGCAGCACATGAAAACACACAGTACAGAGAAACCACACATGTGTGACAAGGTGAGGGGGACACAGCCTGGGGAGGGACTGGCAGTGGGTGAGGCAGGGCAGGAGGTGAGCACTGCTTCACTTTGTTTCACCTCAGTGCGGGAAGTCCTTTAAGAAGCGTTACACCTTCAAGATGCACCTGCTGACGCACATCCAGGCCATTGCCAACCGCAGGTAGGAGCCCAGCGTGCCCGGGCAGAGCCTGTGTCCTGCTCCCCCTCAGGAGGTGTGACAGGCGGCTTCATCCTGGCAGGTTCAAGTGTGAGTTCTGTGACTATGTCTGCGAGGACAAGAAGGTCCTGCTGAACCACCAGCTGTCGCACATGAACGACAAGCCCTACAAGTGCAGCGTCTGCAAGTATTCCACCTTCCGGGAGGACTTCCTGGTCTCGCACATGGCAGTCAAGCACACAGGTGAGAGGGGCTGTCTGACCGATGCCCTGCACCTCCCTTCTCTCAGAGACAGTCAGAGTCTGATTGCTCTGCCTGCCATCCCCTGGGGATCCCCTGCCTGACTCCCTCATCGTGGGCCACGCAGGAGGGAAGCCGTTTGCTTGCGAGTTCTGTCACTTCACCACCAAGCACAAGAAGAACCTGCGCCTGCACGTGCAATGCCGCCACGCCGACTCCTTTGAGGAGTGGGCACAGAGGCACCCTGAGGAGCCGCCCTGCCGCCGCCGCCCCTTCTTCACCCTGCAGCAGATCGAGGAGCTGAAGCAGCAGCACAGCCAGGTGCAGACACTGGCTGAGCCAGAGGCCAGCCCGCCGGTGAGTGCCATGCCTGGCCCCAGCTCCTCCCGGTGCTCGCTGCCCACTGTGCTGTCAGCTCTCTCTCTCATGCAGGCACCTCTTGGCCCCATCACCTGCCACACGGTCCAGGCTGTCACAGGTGCAGAGCCCTCTGTTCTCTCGCAAGGTTCCCTGGAAAGGGCCACCATCATCTATGAACAAGGTGAGTGAGCTTTCGGGAAGGGGGTGGGATGGGGAGGAGGTAGGTGAGCTCCTGCCTGACCCTCCCTATCCGACCCCCCAGATGTGGCTGGGTCAGCAGAGCTGGCCACGCAGACGGCCCTGGATCTCCTGCTGAACATGAGCGCCCAGCGGGAGCTGGCCACTGGCTCGCTGCAGGTGGGCAGAGTCAAGGGGAGCCAGGTCTGCTGGGGGCTGGCTCAGGGAGGCTTCCCAGCCCTGTTCTGCTGCAGGGGTGTCTTGCAGAGCTTTGCTCCTTTGGTTGAGCTGCTGTACTGCACAGGTGGCAGTGGTGAAGCCAGATGACCCAGGAGAGACACCAGGCCCCTGTGAGCTGCAGGCACAGGAGGAGGAGGCAAAGGTGGACTCCAAGGAGCAGCAGCAAAAGTTGGTGATGCTGCACATGGCAGAGCCTGGGCAGACACTTGTGCAGGAGGCTTATGGGGAAGCGAGCCTGGGTGGCTCAGAGCTGCAGCAGATCACCATCCCCTTCAGTGGAACAGCAGAGTACAGCATCATCGCGCCCATCAGCGAGGAGATCCAGGCTCCTACCACGCTGTACAGGTCAGCTGTATGGGAGGAGTGGGGAGGGGGAGGCACTTCCAGCCTCCAGTGAGGAGGCTTTAGTGGTGAGGAAGAGGAGGTGGGTCCTCCCTGACCCTGTCTTCTCAAGCAGTGAGGAGGAGAGCCCTGTGGAGACCTCCCACACAGTTGTGGTGAGCGGAGCTGTGATGACAGAGGAGGCTCTGAAGGACCGTAGCAATCACTACATCATGTCATCCGGTGTCCCAGGGAACCAGTTCCAGACCATGGAGGTAAGGACCTGAGATTTCTCCCCATCCCAAGCAGCAGTGTGAGCAGGTGTGACTGGTGTTTCTCTCGCAGCCCCTCAGCGGGGATGCTGCCTTTTCCTCACCTGCGGAGGGCCAGGAGGCACAGCCCGCCGACGTCAAGTGGCCCCTGGTGCAGTGTGTCACCAGGCAGCTCCAGAAGGACTCGTCTTTATCCCCAGCCTCCGAGGGGCAGGAAGTCTCATCCCCAAAGGTCAAGTGGCCGGCACTCCAAGGCATGGCCAAGAAGCTCACGTGCAAGGTTTCCACAGCCAAGAAGCTCTCGTGCAAGATTTCCACAGCCAAAAAGTTTTCATGCAAGATTTGCACAGCCATGTTCACAGGGAGAGCGGAGATGGAGAGTCACAAGAGAGCCCACATTGGGCCCAGCACCTTCAAGTGTCCCGACTGTCCCTTCACTGCCACACTCTGGCCAGAGGTCCAGGTAAGTTTCTTGGCGCAGAGCAGCCCTGGGAACACGGGGTTTGGGGAAATGGGGGTTTCTGACCTGTCACTTGTCCTCCTGCCCCAGAGCCACATGGTTCAACATGCCAACCTCCGGCCACACAAGTGCCCCCACTGCAGCTTTGCCTCCAAGAACAAGAAGGACCTGCGCAGGCACATGCTGACCCACACCAATGAAAAGCCCTTCGCCTGCCAGGTCTGTGGGCAGAGGTGAGTGATGGAGCTGGGCTGATCCTGCTTTGGAAGATCCCACAGAGCTCTATGCGGCTCAGGAGGAGATAGAATCTTGGCAGAGCTGTCTGCCCCAAACCTTCCCCAGGATGAGCCCATTAGAGGGGACAATGCCCTTGGGAACAGTTCCTGCTGCAGGTGGACCCAGCTTTGTCTCCAAGGAGCCTCTGCATGAGAGGGTTCAGTCCCTGGGCACTGATGGGAGCATGCTGGGAGAGGGAACAGGCCATGTTGTAGGATGTGCTTGTGGGGCCTGTGGCCTGCAGAGAGCACGGGGTCCTGTGCTGCCTGTGGCACACTCCACCTCACTCTGCCTCTCCATAGGTTCAACCGTAATGGGCACCTCAAGTTCCACACTCAGCGTTTGCACAGCTCGGAGGGCAAAAGGCCAGGGCCGGCTGCTGCCCAGCAGACCATCATCCTGAACAGTGACGAGGACACCCTGGCCACCCTACACAGTAAGACATGTCCCCGGGACTAGGGCTGACCTGTGGGTGTCCTGCATCCAGAGTCCTACATGGGATTCACCCAGGTTGTGGGCCAGGTGGGGCTGAAGGGCCAGGAGGATCCTCCTGCCGTTGGGATTGCTGGTGGAGACAGAGACCAAGGGGCTGGGCACAGGCAATTGCACAGAATGAGGGTGCCTGTGTTCCCTCCAGGCAGGTCCTGGTAGATCAGTGCATGTGGGAGCAGCTCACACTGGAAGCAGAGTTCAGGATCTGACGTGGAGGGTGTTTTCTGCCCATAGTTGTTCGGCTCTAACCTTGTGTGAGCAGAGCCCAGAGACTGCCCCATGCTTTTCACTGGGGCAGGTGTCAGGCAGTGGCCCCTGGGGAGTGAGGCCATTGGCAGCCCTGGCAGTGTCCCCAGCAGCATCCCCACCGCCTCTCTCTGTGTCGCAGCGGCTCTGCAGGCCGGCCAGGCCGTGCTGGCTCCCGAGCGGCTGCAGCAGGCTCTGGGGCAGGAGCACATCCTTGTTGCACAGGAGCAGAGTGTCACCAGCCAGGTGAGTTGGGTCCCTTGGCCTCAACCTCCTGTCCTGTGTGGCCACTCCTCACAGTGGGGGCCTCCTGGGGGCCTGTGGTCAGGCCCAGTCCCCCTGACCACACTGGGCACTTGCTGGCGTTGCAGGAGGAGGCAGCCTACATCCAGGAGATCACGACTGCTGATGGACAGACAGTACAGCACTTAGTGACTGCTGACAACCAGGTGAGGGGACATGGCCTACAGATGGGACGCTGCCCAGTGGGAAGAGCTGGCAGCAGTGGGGAGAGCAGGGCTCCATAGGGAGAGCTGAAGGCACTGGGGTGGTGGAAACAGGCACAGGAGACACAACAGATCCAGCTGTTGTGACCGGGGGTGGGCAGTGGTGGCCTTTTCTGGGTCTGAATTCCCATGTTTGCAGGTTCAGTACATTATTGCCCAGGAAGGCGTCCCGCACTTGCTTCCCCAAGAGTATGTTGTTGTCCCAGAGGGACATCACATCCAGGTGAGCTTCAGACTGTCTGCTCCCATCACATGGTGGGTGGGACTCATGGGGTGTCATGTGTGAGACTGGGCCTCCTTCTGCTCCCTCTTGCTTACTCTGGGTCACAGCCTTGTTGGGGGCCTGGACACCCACAGACCCTACCACAGCCTCACTGTTTGTCTGCAGGTACAGGACGGTCAGATCACCCACATCCAGTACGAGCAGGGTGGCCAGTTCCTCCCGGAGTCGCAGGTAAGGAACCAGGCATGGTGGCGGGAGCTGGAGGATGGGCCCAGAGCCTGCAGTTGGAGAGGGATATGTGAAACAGAGGGAGCTCATGGGCTGGTTCCTGAGTGCAGCAGCCATGGCTGGAGCATCTCCAGGAGGAGCCCTCCTCTCAGGGATTCCATTTTCCCCTCTGTAGATCCAGTACATGCCCGTGTCACCTGAGCAGCAGCTTGTCACCCAGGCACAGCTGGAAGCAGCAGCACACTCAGCTGTCTCAGGTAGTAGCAGGGCCCTGTGCCAGAAGGGCCAGTCCTCTCAGGGTTTGGGGGTGCCAGTCGTGTTGTTGGGGTTGGCAGGGAGCTGTGCAGCAGCCCTTAGTGGAAGGGCTGGGAAGATCAGGCTGGATCACTGTTTTGCTGCCAACCATGGTGTCCAAGGCCAGATCTTTGCTGCTCCCAGCCTGGCAGTTCTGGAACAGGGTTAACCATAGGTGGGCTCCCTGCTGGAGCCCCGCACGGGCGGGGTGGCCTTATGTCCCTTCCCCGGGGGCGGGTGAGGAACATGGAGGGGAGCCCTGAGTAGCCACCAGTTCCCCCTGCCCTCGGTCAGAGGCAGCACTGACCCCCTCCCCTGCAGCAGTGGCGGATGCGGCGATGGCTCAGGCCCAGGGTGTCTTCACCACGGAGGCAGCAGCCGAGCAGATCCAGCAGCTGCAGCCGGGCATCCACTACGATGTCATCACGCTGTCGGACTAGCACTGGGCCAGGGCCACACCGTGCTGGGCAGGCGGCCGCACCGGCAGCAGCCGCCCCAGCCAGCAGTTGCCTTATTGTGCCGGGGCTGCGAACGACGCGCCTGAGCCACAGCGGCACAGACACAGCCAGGGACACGCTGCCGCTTGGCCCTGCGCCGTGGGGGTCCTGCACATCCCCCCAGAGACTGCTCGGCAGCCATGGGGGCAGCCCTTGTGTGGACGGTCTCTTTGCACTTGATGGTCTGAAATCCCTTTTCCTGAACGGTCTGTGTGGGCAGCCATGGATCGGCATCTGCCCGGCACATGAGGATCCTGGGGAAGCCGTAGGGCTGGGCACAACTGTGTGGTGGTGTCAAAGGCGAGGTGTGCGCAGCCACAGCCACTGCTCCTCGCGCAGCCATGGGGCCAGTGGTCCTAGTGTGCCAGCAGCCAGCCCTCCTGTGGCATCTCCAGCCTGCGGGCAGGCAGCAGCAGGGCTCTGGACTGGAGGAACCCAAGGAGAAGGAGGCGGAAGATGCTCTATTTTTCTTCTGAAGAGGGATGGACTGTTGTGTTAGTTCATTGGTGGGTGTTGGAGGGGTTCAGCTGTGACATTCTCAAGCTTTGACTATGCTTATGAATAAAAAGGGATGGAGACCTCTGTGTGCCTGCCTGGGGGTCTGGGGGACAGGGATGGGACAGCCCAGCCTCAGCACAGCCCTGGGGCTGAGGCACACGGGTCCTGCAGCCCAGCGCTGTGCTGAGCCAGTCGCTGCTGGCAGACGCCCCGGGCTATCAGCTGCCTCTCGCCCGAGTGACCTTGACTCCTGGGAAGCGAGCCGGGCAGCTGGGACAGCGGTGGGCTTGGGGCTGGAGTCATGAAATTAATCGAGTGGTAAACAGCCTAAATCCCGTGTAACTCTGTCCCGAGCCACACACCGCCCTCCTGAGCGGCTTGTCTGGGCCTATTTACATGCGATTATAACAGCTAATCGCAGAGTTTTAGTTCTCTGCTCCTGCATTAAACTGATATCTGCGGAGGGGAAAAAGGCCGGGAGCCACCCTAGCTCGGTGAGAGCCTCTGTGGAGCCTGAGCCCCGCGGCCGCGGGACGGGGGCGGGCTGATTTCAGCTGGGCTCTCCCTGCCCTCATGCAGGGTACGGCGATGGCAGCGGGGCCGCTGTGTGATGCCCCCCCTTGACCACCAGGGCAGTGAGGCGTGAGTGGCCCCACACCTCCCCAGAGGTGGCTGCGGCCGATGGGGCTCTCCCCGCTGTGGCTCTGTCCTGGCCGTAGCTCTGTCCCGCTGCCTTCCCACCAGCCTTGCCTGTGCCCAGTAGTGCCGGTGCGTGGCTGTGCCTGCCCGGCTGCGGCTCGCTCGGAGTCCAGCTGTGTCCGCCTGCTGTGCCGGCGGCTGGCCGTGGCCCTCCCTCTCCAGCTGTGCTGTGCAGGGTCAGGGTGCTGCGCGCAATCCGCAGGCGCTTTCCTAGATTACAGCCCCATTATCTAATCAAGCAGATCCACGGTGCCGATTAGGGCTGGACGAGTCCCGTGGGGACAAGGTTATGGGGCCACTGCAGGGCCGTGGCCAGGGCTGGTCCCAGCAAGCAGCACCAGCGTCCTGCCTGGCTTGAGGCTTCCACACCTGTGGCTGCCCAGAGCACGAGACCAGCCCTCTGTGGGATGGATGGGAGCAGAGCTCTGGCTGCTGCATATTGGGAGCTCCAGGTGCTGCTGGGGCTCTGGCCATGGGGCAGTGCAGAGGCTTGGGACCGCTGGGTGCTGGCACCTCAGCACTGGGACCTTCTGCTGTCACCAAGGCCTGCAGGGATCCCGGGATGTGGCCGGGCTCATTAGCACCGGTGACCTTCGCCTTCCTGTCCTGGCCAGCGCTAAGCGGGTTTGTTACATATTTAATATCCTGAGAGCGTTATTAGTCGGTATTTAATGACGGATACAACCTGTGGGATAATCCCAGTCTTAGCAGGGAGGCGTGGCGGCAGGAGCAGGCGGCTCAGGGGGTCGCGGGCTCTCGGGGCCCCTCACACAGCTGCCCACCACTGCCCTGCCACCCACTGCCCCTGCTGTGCCAGCCACAGGAACCGTCCAGTGCCTGCAGGGATCCCCACTGTCCATGGGGCTGTGGGACCCTTCCCATTCGCCGCTCTGCTGCTGGGAATCCAGCGACAGGCATGGCAGTGCTGGGGCTTGGGTGAGGACCTGGCCAAGCCAGAGGAGGAGCAGGATGGAGCAGCATGGGTTGCTGTCCTCCCACCAGGCTATAGTTCTTCCACCAGCCCCTGGCCCCCCAACCCCCCCTTCCACAGCGTAGGGGGCTCTGCCAACCACAGCCCCAAATCAGGGCTGGGGTCATGGATGGGACACAGCTCGGCACCGCAGTAAAGCCCCAGGTGGGCTGTGTGCTTGTGGCTGTGGGTGGCCATGGGGCTCTCAGTGGGCCCCATGCGCCAGCCCCGGGGTGCCGTTGCACCCCATCCCTGGGGGCTGCGTAGGCTGTGCAGAGCTGGGGGCTGGGAGGGACCAGGGCTGTGGCTGGTGGCAGGCAGGCGAGGAGGACGGTCCCTGCCAGTCCCTGCCCAACAGTAGCCAGGGAAGGGGGGGTATCAGGTGCCCCAGATCCTGCTGCCGCTCTCGTGGGTGCTAATACCCCCTAATCAGCTGTCAGTCACTGCGGACCCCAGCAGCTATAAAACACCCGGGAGCAGCTCCCCGGCTCCTCTCCTGCAGTATGGCAGCACCTCGGGGTGAGAGGAGCCCAGGACAAGAGCTGGGGGGCTGCGGAGGGCCTTGGGGGACCCTGCGGGGGCCACCCCAAGCCCTACTGCCCTGCCCCTACCCCTACTCCTGCCCCTGTCCCGTTCTGGCCGGGTACAGCTTCCTGCCACCCCCTCTCAGCCTCGTGACGCCCCTGGTAAGTGCCGCGCTGCAGCTCCGGGGGAGGAACGGGATGTGGGGCTCTCCCAGGACCAGGATGGGACTGTGTGGGGTGGTTGGAATCGGGGCTGGGGACCTGCTGTCCCGAGGCCCCTGCCCCTCCCCAGCATTCCGCTGCCCCCACTCCTGCACTTGGCGCTTTGGGTGGGCATGGGAGAGGAAGATGACGGGCAGGAAACAGCTCTGCCCTCTCCCACACACAAAGGGCTGAGCCCTGACACCCCACAGCCCCTCTCCTCTTGCTGTGATGCCCCCCTGTCCCATCCTGACACCCCTCTGCCCCCCCAGGTCTCAGCACCCTATGAGGTGCCGCTGGAGCTGCCCACTGAGCCGGGGCGGGCGAAGGCGGCGGCGACGCGGGAGAGCACCGGGGCACTGAAGGCTTGGCTGGCGCGACACCCCAGGAACCCCTATCCCAGCAAGGGGGAGAAGGTGATGCTGGCTGTGGTCAGCCGGATGAGCCTCACCCAGGTCTCCACCTGGTTCGCCAATGCCCGCCGGCGCCTCAAGAAGGAGAACAAGGCGAGCTGGGCCACACGCAGCACCTCGGATGGCGAGGACAGCGAGGGCGAGGGGGTCCCATCGGGTGCCGTGCCCATTCCCAGTTCCAGCCCCGTGCAGGATGGGTGCGGGGGCAGCCCCGAGGTGAGGACAGACGCTGGGCAGGGCAAGCAGCCCCAGAAACCCAAGATCTGGAGCGTGGCAGAGATGCTGGAATCTGCCCCCAGCAAGAATGGGTGTCCCCCGGGGATGCCAGTGGTGCTGGAGCAGGTGTAGGGCTGGGACAGTCGTGTCCTGTCCCCAAGGGCATGGCAGGAGAGACAGCCATGGGACCCGGCGGCTGCCTGACCAAGGAGAATGGGAGATGTGGGTGGGGAGGGACACAGAATAGTAATAAATATGACTCTGCCTTGGGTCTCCTGTTGTCGCCTGCTGCGTTGGGGATGCTGGTAGGTATGCAGGATATCACTGGGGATGCTGGTAGGGATGCAGGGGTGCCAGCAGAGATGTGGGTAACTTCACGGCCAGTGCTGCTATGAGCAGCCCCTAAGGAACAGGGCAGGTCCAAGGCAGAGATCAAAAATAGACTTTGCTCTTCTTGATAAAGGTAATAAAATGGTTAGCGGTATTAAATTAATCCTTACAAAACAAAACCCAAGGAGGTTAAATAGAGACTGGAGGCTCCGCATAAAAACCCACAATGACTACAGAACAGCTGCAAAGACGTCTTTACACACCAAAGAAACTCCTCTGCTCCTCCCCTCTCTGGGACACAATGTCAGCGAACACGAGACTCACACATGAGAAAGAAACACAGATGCGGTGGGAGCAGCCCCACGAGGAGCGTGGGCGCCACAGACAGAACTATTTACACTATGGACATGGAGCCGTGCTGGGGCCAGTCCGGCCGCAGGAGCCCCCGGGCTCTGCCCGTCCCTCTCCTGCCGGGGCCCCTCCGGCCGCGGCGCTCAGCGCCCAGCACTCGCGCTTCCTCAGCTGGGATTAGTGTCCTGGCTCCTGCTCTTTGTCTGCTGTAGAGGAGGAGGACGAGGAGCTGAGGGTCTGGCCCAGATGCTCGTAGGCTGCAACGAGCTGCTGCAGCCACTCCAGCCGGTGTGAGCACCCACATGGAAAAGCCAGTGCTGCTCTGCGTGGGAAGGCACTGGGCACTGAGCTTCTTCCCATGGTCCAGGCAGAGCATGCTGTGGGTCAGAGGACCCCTGTACCTCAAGGGAAAATGCTCCAAGGAACCCAAATCCTCCCTGGCTCAGGCGCAGGGGTTGGCCATGCAGGGTCAGGAGTGGGGGAACCCAAAGACCTCCAGGCACAGGCACTGGCAGAGGCTGTAGACAATGCAGAGAAGGAGGGTGGAGGGCACAAGGCTGACCAGGATGATGCCCAGGCTGTGGTGCTCGATGAGCAGGAGGTAGATGCCGAAGGGCAGGGAGCTGAAGTAGAGGAGGCAGAGGACGCCCAGGATGAAGCGGGGGACGGCTCGCCACCCCCAGGAACGCCACTTCTGCCCAGGGCCGTGGCACGGCAGTGCACCCAGGCTGGTGGGGCGGTACAGCCGCACCACCTCCAGCCTGCCCAGGCTCTCCGGTGGGGCCACGTCCTCTGGCACCTCCAGGATGGTGACAACCAGGCAGTCGGGGCTGGATGTGGGCTCCAGCACACTGGGGCAAAGGAGGACCTCAGGCGACCGGGGTGGACCGCGTTTCTTGGCCCGTTCACGGCCTGTCAGCAGTGCCAGTGCCTCGCCATCATCCTGCAGCTGCTGCACGTCCCCGCCCGGCACTGGGCTGTGCTGGCGGCAGAAGGGGCAACGGAGCTGCGGGGTTGAAGCGTCCCCCGGGGGAACAATCCTGCGCAGGCAGCGGGCACAGAGGCGATGGCCACAGTGGAGCAGCTTGGGCCTGCGGGCACGGGCGTCGAAGCGGCTGTAGCAGATCTGGCACTCCAGCTCGGGGGACGAGGGTGCCACCGGCGGGGGCCCCAGTTCGCTCTCTGGCTGGGCCATGCTCCTGGAGGGCTGCTGGGGGCTGCCCGGGCTGCAGGGAGGGGGCACCGCTGTCAGCCAGGGCTGAGGGCAGGTCCCGGGCCCACTGCCTCCCACGCGTGGGGTCCCAGCTCCGCTGCACTCCACGGTCATTGTCCCGGTCAGTCCCCGTGGGAGAGCGGAGCAGGGAGAGCAGAGTGGTGGCGACAGCCCCCTCCCCGGCCCCGACTCCAACCCCCGGCTGGTGACCGGAGCTGGGACTCCCCGTCATCCCGGCCCCCGCTTCGCGAGGGAAAAAATCGTTCCCAGGGGCCGGCACCGGCGGAAGGGCAGCTCCCGGACACATCTTTGGCCCTCACGGTTCTTGCGGGTTCCCTGGGGCCGCGGGGCCGGGCTCCGAACACCGGCTCTGCCGGCGGCGGGATCCCCCCCACCCCGCACCCCGCTCCCCGCTCCCGGGGCGGGCAGCTCTCGGTCCGTGCTCCCCGCCCCCGCTCCCGGCCCGCACCGCATCCCCTCCCGTACCTNGTGCTGCGGCCCCGCGGAGCCCCCTCTTGCAGAACCGGGCCCCACCGGGCTGTGAGGGGAAGGTGCAAGGGTCGATGCAGTGGGCGGTGCGGGTTTTGGTGCGGGATCGGTGCGGCTCCCGGTGCTCCAGGGTTCCCCGCTCACGGTCAGCCCAGAGGATGTTCCTTCCCGGAGTGGGGCCTGCGGTAGCGGCGCTTGGGGCTCAGCACTCCCGGGGAGTCGAGTCGGGGGCACTGGGGGGACGCAGCACTTGACAGGTTCAGGCTGGGCATAGCCAAGCCCCCTGCACATCCCACGCTGCAGATTGTGTTTCCCAAGCCCACTCAAATTCACCTCCAGCTGCTACCCTTACAGGGCATTTCCACCAGCCTCGGGGAGGCAAAAGCACTCAGAGACCCTCTCCTTCCTTCCAGACAGGAGAGTGGCAGCACTGCCCATCACAGGGACAATGGTAGCAAAGGCCTTTTAGTTCAAATCGTCCACGTTTGGTACAGCCTGACAGCTTTTATGCAAGGGCTCCAGCTCCTGGTGTGCCTCATTCCCCCCAGTCCTGCCCGTACCACCCACCGCTCCCACAGCTGCCCCTAGCACCACAGCCCCTCACACAGCTTGACCTAGTCCTGGTTATCTGCCCTTCAAATGCCCCCAGTATCAACCTGATGTGCCCCATCGACCATCTCTTGCTCTGTTAGGATAAAGGAGATTCCAGAAGCAGCCCATGCCACCGGGCTTCTGGCCACTGATGTCACTTACACGTCCCCCATGAGACCACAGCCACTGGATACTTACCCAGGTAACTGTTGCTTACCTGAGGGAGCAGGCAAAGCGCTCAGTGTGCACTTACTGACCAAGGGCTGGGTTAGGGACACTCCCAGCATCAGCAGGTCTCTGCTCACCTGTGCCTCGGGAGCAGGTGGTCTTGGCTCAAAAACAATGATTAAAAGGGGAAAAGACTTTACAAACTGCCGCTTTCACAGCTGACATGCCCAACTGCCCTGACTTAAAGGACATCTATGATCTCCTTGCCACCATCGAAAGCATCTCTGAAGAGCTGTGAAGCCTCTGGGAGCAGACAGCATCTGGGGCTCAGCAATTCCTGCCCACCTCACAGTGGCACTGTCACTGCTGTGGCCCTGACACTGGTCCAGCACCAGCAGTGCTGTGGCACCCCACAGGAGAGGTTGGCTGTGCTGCCTGCCCCAAAGAGTGTAAAGGCACTGAACTTCCCCACACTTCTCCAATGGGAGAGCACCAAAACCTCATTGGAGCAGTGGGGTGGTCAGACTGCTTCAGGGGCTCACACTGGTCATTAGGAAACAAAACTCACCACGAGGGCAGGGCTGCCTAGAATAGGGCAGATGCCTGATAGTTCTGAAAAACCAAACCCCAACATTTTTTTACCTTCCACTCAAGCAGAGACCAGACAGGGGTGACCACAGACCCTAGATACCAAAGAAGAAAAGTCATGGACACAAGCAGAGCTGTATGCTGGTTTTAATGTTCCTAAGAACTAGGAAACAGAAATCAAAAATAGACTTTGCTCTTCTTGATAAAAGTAATAAAATGGTTAGCGGTGTTAAATTAATTCTTACAAAACAAAACCCAAGGAGGTTAAATAAAGCCCGGAGGCTCCGCATAAAAACCACAACGACTACAAAACAGCTGCAAAGACGTCTTTACACACCAAAGAAACTTCTCCTCTGCTCCTCCCCTCTCTGGGACACAATGTCAGCGAACACGGGACTCACACATGAGAAAGAAACACAGATGCGATGGGAGCAGCCCCACGAGGAGCGTGGGCACCACAGACAGAACTATTTACACTATGGACATGGAGCCGTGCTGGGGCCAGTCCGGCCGCAGGAGCCCCCGGGCTCTGCCCGTCCCTCTCCTGCCGGGGCCCCTCCGGCCGCGGCGCTCAGCGCCCAGCACTCGCGCTTGCCATCCATCCCTCCATCTGTCCCGCCGTCCTTCTGCCCGCGCGCGCGTCCCAGCTCTGGCTGCCCCTTCTCTCGGCGCTCCGGCGTCACGGAGCTGCCGGCTCCTCCTGCCGCGCCACACTGGGCTCCCTCGCCCCTGGGGAGGGCTGCGGCTGAGCCTCCTCTCCCACTGGCCGCCGGGCGCTCCCGGCTCCTGGGGGCTGGCGTGCAGTTCGCAGAGGAGAGCAGGTGCCGTGGAGCTGCTGCACAGGAGTCCCGGGCCGGTGCTGCGCAGCCAGCAGTCTCTGCTGCCCCGGCCAGCCTCCCCCGGGGCCGCCGGCACCTCCCCTGCTGCCTCGCACCTCTGCCTTAGTTGGGATTAGTCTCTCGGCTGCTGCTCTGCTCTCGGCCCAGCTCCCGCTCTTTGTCTGCTGTGGAGGAGGAGGATGAGGATGAGGAGGAGGAAGACGAGGAGCTGAGGGTCCGGCCCGAATGTTTGTAGGCTGCAACGAGCTCCTGCAGCCGCTCTGGTGTGGGCTCCCACTTGGCAAAGCCAGCGCTGTTCTGCAGGAAGAGGACGGCTGTGTTGTGCACAGCCTTGTAGTACATCTCCTCCCTGCAAGGGAAGAGCACAGGCATCAGCACCTCCCCTGGCCCCCGCCCAAGGCCATCGACACCTGCTCCTCCTCTTCCTGCCATTACTAGGACAAGTATTTGTCCTGTCCTTTCTCTCACTGTTCTGAGGAGAAGGGAGGCACAGTGCAGCCTCGGGCAGTTCTGAGTACAGCAGAGGCTCCTGAGCTCTCAGAGGGAAGAAGCACTGATGCTGCAGAGCCCCATTGCTCCCTACCCGTACACGCATGTGCTGGAACCTTGCTGTCCCTGCAGAGGGGACTCAGCACGATGAGGCATCAGTCCTAAGCAGGTAAGAACTTCACTGTTCAGGCGCCTGTTGCTTTAGCAAGTTGTTGCTCAAACTTGTTGACTCATCAGCAGAGCAGAGGCCAGCCTGCCCCACTGGGGATTGAGCCCTCACTGCCCCTTGCCTCTGCTCCCCCAGTGACATCCAGCTGCTGCAGCACAGGCAGCTGCTGGGCCTGAGGGCCAGCAGAGGCACGGATCAGTGCCACAGGTGTGACCTGTTCCAGCTGGACTCGTGCCCAAGGCATACACCTCTCACAAGCTAAAGTTAGCAGTCATTAAACAGACGTTGAATTCACCATGCTGTCTGCCCATCCTAAACACCCATGGTGATGATGCGCTGCGCTTGTCCTTGCCTGCTCCCTGCTTCCCACTGATTTCAGCTTGGGAGAGGATATTTCTGTCACACAGCTTCAGAGCCGTGTTCCCAGAAGGATCTGAGAACAAAGCCTACTTTTTGCAGACGTGCTGGGACCCGCTGCGGTACTCGTGATCGAAGGCCGGCAGGATGAGCTGGTGTCGCTTGAACTTGCTCTGCTCCATGCGGGTCAGGGCTGGCGTGGGGGGGTCCCGCCACTCAGGGATGAAGACAATGAAGGAGAGCGGCTCGCTGGAGCTCTCCAGCAGTTTCTAGTGCAAGGAGAAAAGGAACAATCTCAGCACTGACTGAGCAATGACGTGTTTAATGAGTCCTACAGAAAGGAAATGCTTCTGCTTCAAGAGCAGTGCCCAGCTGTCACCATCCTCTGCCCCTGCCCTCAGGGCACAGGAGTGGTGGGGAGCAGAGGATGGATGTCACAGCTCCATTCTAAACACCACCACTGGTGTGCAAACATACCTCAAAGTGAGAGACCATGGCATCCATCAGTTCCTCACAGAACGGAGGATTTGCCTCAAAAGAGCCACTTATAGGGAAGAAATCCAGGCACGGGCTGGAGAAAGAGACAAAGATCCCCATCAGCTTGTCCTGAGTCATCTCACAGGCACACACCCATACTCACACAGGGCAAGGGAACGTAATACTCACCCCCTGGATCCAAAATACCCGTCTGTGTCCAAGAAGGCTGAACAGTACTGTTTAAAATAGCAATTCAGGGGCGAGGCAAAGCATTCAAAACTCACTCCGAAGAGCTTGTGGAGGGCTTCAAAGATGTGCACGGGAAGTGCCCCTTGCAGACCAGTCCCTTCGTACAGCCCCACACCGAACATCATCTGAGGAGAGCAAACCCTGGTGAGCCGTGCCTGCACTCGCTGTTCCTGCTGCTCCCTTCACTGACCACGGACCCAGGGCCACACGTCCATGCACCCACTCCGCTAGGAATGCAGGGCCCCCTCGTCCTTTCTCAAATTCGTGTAGGTCCCTGCATGTACCCAAGAATGCTCTTTAGAGATTTTATCCAACTCCGACCCTACAAAACCATCAGTTTTCTCTTGTACTCAAGTGAGCCTTCAGCTGCCCCTCAGAGTCAAGAGCTACTGAAGGTTTCCTTCACAAAAATATTTACCCACACCAAGATCTCACGTCAAGACCACAACTGCTCCCCAGCCCACAGTCCTATCTCAGCATAGCACAAGCAGACTACAAACCCAGTTTAAACCGTATGTTGCTCCAGGCTCCCAAAGCTGTGACCCTTTCCCAGAGCAAAGACAAGTTCCCAGTGCTGCCAAGGCTTTCTGATGTACAGCTGTGGTGAGATCGTACCTGATATCGACGGAGAAGGCACCAAACCCTGGGCAGGAACTTTTCAAAGCCCGAGTCGTCGATGCAGCTGTACCGATAGAGGAGCCACTGGAAGAGAAAGCCCAGCCACTGAAGACACCAGGAACAGCCAAGCTACAGCAATACACGCACATTGTGACAGGGAGAGGGAGGCTGAGGAGCAGGTGGGCTCTGCAGGGAGTTGTCAGCACATCTGCTGTCACTGCATGAGCCACCAGCTTGCCACTAACATGAAATGAATGAACCACCACATCAGCACGTGTCTCTCAGCAAGGGTTGCCTTGGTTTGAGTACAACGTTCTGGCAGCACAACACATGCAGAGCACACACCCAACACCCAGGAAATACTCCTAGCAGAGCCTGACCCCAGCTATGGCAAGAGTAGGTGTCCTCATGCCCATGGCAGTGTCTGGCAGCCCTGCAGGGTCAGTTGGCCATCCTCTGCCCAGCCCTGCCCTCGGAGATGACCCTGCCCCGAGGGGCAGCAGACTCAGAGCCCAGCCCTTACCAGCTTGCTGAAGTAGTTGCGGCTCACTTTGACCATCTCCCCCTTGTACCGCACACACGCCACGTTGTTCTCCATGTGCATCTCCACGCTGGGGAGCGGCGGGGAGGGGATGGCCAGTCTCACGGGGTAGCAGTACACCAGCCTGTCCTGGACCTCAGGAGCTTCTATCTCAGCTACAGAGAACGAACAAAAAGGCAGCCTGTGAGAAGCCAAGGGTATTCGGGACCAATCTTCAGTCTACCTCAAAAGACACAGTGACCCAAACAGGGCTGAACAGCAGGGTGGTCCTCCCAAAAAACCACCATGGTGGTCCCTCACAGATTTTGCAGGCAGCTACCTAAGGTAAAAGCTGATTCACCGAATTAATTCCATCTCTCACTGCCAGAGCACAGAGAGGACCCACTTAAAAGCATTTCTCCACCTCTAATCCAGCAGAACTGCAGACAGCACACAGCCACCCCAGCGTCCTAAGGCATGATCCAAACACACAAAACACTCTTTTTGTTGCTACTGTTCCTTATTTCAATTTGCCCCAAACTCATCCAAAGCACACTAACAATTCACAGGCTGCCAAATGCAGGAGGCAAGGGAATCTCCCTGCACCTTGTGGTTACCCATTGCTCGGCTTCAGGGAGAGCTCACAGATCAGCTGGAAGGCATCTCTGACTTAGTGGGGTTGGAAGACAAGCATTAAAAACAATGGCAAAAGGCAGACGTTGGGACCTGAAGGGAGCCTGAAGAGAGCCAGGACCCAAAAGGGAAAAGGACTACAGACAGTGGTAATGAAAGGGGCAGACCCCATGGAGAAAGGAAAAGCTGACTAGAGGCAGATGTACAGATGTGAATGGAAGAAAGAACAGAGAAAAGATCAAGGAACATGAACTCTGCCAAGAAAGGGTGCACAGTGACAAGCTGGCAGGCAGAAGAGTGCAGAAAGGTGCTCAGAACACAAGAAATGTGGCAAATGAGAATAAAGGGAGAACACTCAGCATTACTAAGAGGGTGTCAGCTGTCCCCAGGAATTCATGAAGCAGCAGAGCAAAAAAACATGGTCCAGAGAAATGAACGAATGCCCTGCTCAGTGTGACCTGCTCCTAAAAAGCTACTTCATCCTGGCAAATCACATATTTATAGTATCTGATGTTACAGCTGATCACAGCACCTGATGGAAGACAGTCTGTCACTGCACAGACACTGTGACTGACAGCTGAGGCCTATGCTGGACCGGCTGTTTCTTACTTTGAAACATAGACTTTCTGACTTTTGGAGACAGAGCTGCTCTCCCAAGAGGTAACAGGGACAGGCCAGAGCATGGGGCCTTTAACTGCAGTGCTGTAGCTCTACAGCTCTTCAAAGCTGGCTGCGTACCAGAGATATTGTTCTCTTTGAGTATGGCAAGATGCTTCTCCCGGATGCGCTTGACGTATTCCAGGGATATGTAGTAAATTTTACTGCAGATGCCTTCGACAGAGTCCTTGGCTGCAGCAGACACGTGGGGCCCACACTGTTTGCGTAAGTGCTCCAGGCGGTCCTGTGGAAACAGAGAACCAGAGTCTCTCACATGGCGACCACTGGCTCTCCAGGGCTCCTCAGTGTCTCCAGGCTGCTCTCCCATGGCACACAGCGAGGGGAAGCAATGGCAGCCATCTCCAGAAGGACCTGTACCTGTCCCCACATGCCCCCTCCCCAGCTCCCTGTGCCCAGCCACACGTCAGCGGGACACTGACCATGTAGTCCTCCTTGGAGGCAGAATGGTCCCGTCGCAGCCAGCTGAAGGTGTCCTCCACATTCCACTTCACCACCTTCCTGCTGTCTGGGGAAGCACTCCTGCCAAAAGAGAGAGGCAAAATTTAACTCACAGCTGCACAGCAAGACATTCCACCTCTCTTCAAAGTTTTCTGTCAGTGGGGAATGTGGACACTGACACTTCCTCAAGGCCCATCCCTGTCACGCCCCTCCAGTTCTCTGGACAGTGCTTCCAGACATTTGCATGATTGTGGACAGCCATGCTCTCTCCAAAATTTGGTGTAGCTGGCTGCTGTCCTCTCTGGAATATGCTTCCAGACATTTGCATGATTGTGGACAGCCATGCTCTCTCCAAAATTTGGTGTAGCTGGCTGCTGTCCTCTCTGCAACAGGAGATGCCCACAAAGCCTTTATTTGTCATGGCAATGGTCCATTTTGATATTGCCTCCAATTTTCAAGTACTGTTAGCAGCTTGTGACTCTGAGAAAACTACACTGTTTACAAACTTTTCCTTTCCCCCACAAGGTTCTGCCCCACAATCTTCCTCAGCTCTGTCTCCTGTGGCAGAACTGGTCAGAAAAACCCTACCTTGTACACAAAATGCCACTCTAAGCTTGTTGCTCTGCAACAGCAGTGAGTGCCCAAGCACTCCTGATTTTATCTCAGGGATAACAAAAGACATTCCACACCCAGTACTTCATTGTCTCCACATATATTCAGCTTCCTAGTATTACATTTTACAGTAACATCACTATCAAAAGATGGTTCCAGCACTACTGTTTTTCTTCTGTATGTTCCCAACCTTGCTTTTCCTCAATAACATTATGACCAGTGCTGGATAATGCAGGATGAGAAGCCCCTATAGCCCTTTTGTCTTTTCTGAACGTGACAGCACTGCGAGAAGAGTTCCCACCTGGATTCAATCAGTCGTTTCGCAGCCTCAGCATACTTGAAGAGCAGCCTCTTGGCTTCCTCCCGGAACTTGATTCTGGATAACCTGAGGTAAGTTAAATTCATATGCATGAGTCTCACAAAGGCATGGAAGCCAGGTTCAGTTCCCCAGCTTTCCTTCACCAGCATCCAACCACTTCATTAGCCAAAGGGAAACACCACAGCAGAACCGCGACAGGTAAATCACCAGACCAGACTGACCCAGAACCATCCCAACAAGGTGCTCCGTCTGTGAGCAGTACCTGATGGGAATGTCATTCATGATCTCTCTGAACATGGAAGGAGACACTACTGGCTCGCAGTCACTCGGTAAAAGAGGATCTGTCCCTTTATCAACCACCTTCCTCTCCAACATCCAGCGATTAAATGACTCCCT
Organism: Melanocharis versteri; assembly: GCA_013397845.1. NCBI lineage: Eukaryota > Metazoa > Chordata > Aves > Passeriformes > Melanocharitidae > Melanocharis > Melanocharis versteri. Next base: position 237,025 of record VZTG01010069.1, on the reverse strand, counting down.
TGGGGGGTCAATCCCTGGAGACGAACAGAAGAAGGGTCTAATCAATACAATACAGAAATGCCCAGTAGCTCTGATAAGGATCATCACACAAAGTTCTGCCTAATCAATTAACCAACAATGTCACAGAGCATAACCACCACAAAAAGAGAACGGGACTAGACAGGCATAAAACAAAAGGTAGATCACCAAAGCACTGCAGGACTGGGAAGGAAATCAAGGGAGCCCAACAGAAACTCACCTTCTCGCTGCTGGCAGAGCTCACGGTAATGCTGCCGCAGCTTGAGAATGAGCTGGGACCGGAGCAGCTCCACCTCAGGGTGTGGAGAAAGCACTTCTGATGGTGCCCTCTGCTTAATCACGGCGTTTGTCTGAATATCCAGGTCCCAGTATACTCTGTGGCAGAAGCAAATGTCATCAGGATAACCAGATCATTGGCTAATTATCAAATATTACATTTAAAGATGCTTCCTTGGGCTGTTTCACCAGCCAGGAAACCAAACTATCAAGACTCCTGGCAGTGATTTATCCCTTAGGTTTCTAGAAGATATCTGGAAACCTGTGTGTCTCTAACACTCCACCAAGAAAGGAACAGAAGACATTTGGAGACAACTCACTCAGTTGGTCGTAGAAGAGCTGCCTGCTGTTTGTCTTCAGGTGAAACACACCATGCCTTCAAAACAGAGGTTCCTGGAATACTGGGAGAGCTGGGTACTGGCTGAGCAGCTGGGTTCCCTGGGACATCCGCCTGTGTGTGTGGAAGATGAATTACTGCACCAGAGAGACAGGTAAAGGAGAAGCAGCCCAGTGAACCAAGCAGTCCCACATCAGAACACCATGTGGGAGACCCTTGTGAGCTCTCCAGCCCCCCCTCGCCTTCAGGCTGCACACATCTGTTTCAGCGCACCACACCCACCTTGGGCTTCTTCACACTGTTGCCACTTGGTGGAACCTCCTCTGAGAACCTCCTCTTCCTCTGCTTGCTCTCCACAGAAGCATCTGCCAGCCCACCTTCCAGTGGCATTGGAGCCGCGTTCAGTCCCAGAGGGTCTGACTATGAGAGTCCAAACAATAACAGCACATGTCAGCTCACCTGCTGCCACTGCAGCATCCCAAAAGAAGGCAGAAAGCTCTAAACTTCCCATTGCACTGCTCCCAGCTCCCACGTGGATGGAAGTAAGGACACCACCAGTCACATCTGCACAAAGCTGAAAGATTCTCTCCTAGATGTCTATATGCTTTTTTAAAAGACTTTAATAAGAAAAACTCATCACAAATCCCCCATGCTGACTGTTCTTTCAGCGGTGCATGACTCCTGGAACAGCATCACCTGACAGGCACCTGACAGAGGAACACTTCCCCAGAATCATGCCAGACAATGGACCGAGCAAGGAGTTCTGAAGGCACAGAAGACCCTCCCACACCTGTAATTCTGAGATCCACAGACCACGAACACCCCAGTCCTGGCACAGCCCCCCGAGGTGAGCGCGCACTTACGATGACATCGTGCTGCCCCAGCACAGGCATTTCCCACAGAGACTGGTTTGTGAAGCGGTTGAAGTAGTACGGGCGGTTCTCCCGCTTGCTCCAGCACTTCTCCCAGCCAGCCTGCACCAGCTCATCTGAGAGGACAGTGAGAGTCAGGAGAGGCACATCCTGCACGACAGCCCTGCCCTGCAGGTGCCCAGCACTGTCACAGCATCCTCTGAAACACACATCGTTCCTCGCCTCCCTTGGCAGCCTCGCACCACCCCCCTCCCCACTCCCAGGGCCCTGCAGAACTCCCGAAGGCAGAGTCACTACCTGGCAGGTCCTGTACCAGGCGCATGGGTTTGGGGGAGCTGGGCTGGTTCTGGTTGGAGGTGCCAGGTGAGTGACTCATGAGAGAAGCTTCCTCCGCAGGGCTTCTGTGATTCTCATTGGCCATTTCTCAGCAACCACACTAGAAAAAAACAGAGTAATATCCAGTGTTACAGCAGGAAAGGTCCCAGATCTGCTTGGCACACTCAGGAGCAGCAGTACAAGTTTATTCTAATAATAAAACAGGGATTGAACCAGTACATAAAAACAGCATCTCAGCCCTGAAAACCACCTGTTATTCTGGACACAACTAGCTATAAGGAATGCTCAGTGTTAAATGGGGTTAACCAGGGTGTTCTACAGGCCAGCATTCAAAATATTCCTTTTGCAGCTACATCACTCCAAAGAGTGGAGCATCAGATTGTAAAAAATAATGTACACTCCTCTGTGATTATGTGCCACCTTTTGCCACACCAATACCACCAGCCATGTCTGATCTGTTATCCTGAGAGACAGTTTAAATCAACTCACACACATATAACTGCACATCATTTCAACAAAAGGCTTTAATTAAAAAAAAATTCTGCTATATAAAATAGCCCTGGAGGTTCACTAACAGCTTCTGTGGTTCAGAAAACCACAGGCTGGGAGTCAGAAGCTCCCGAATTATTACCCTCTGCATGTCCCAGGCTGACACGTCCTGGTCCTAGTCCTAGTCCCACAAGCAGGGCCTCAGCCAGCTGTTTTGGCCCTTGCTGCTTTTTCATCTGCATAACAACAGTTATGCAAAAGAAGGTCTGTTGGAACAATAAAGCTCCTCTTAATCATAATTTAATGTTGCCAGCTGAAGAGAAACAGCCAGGCTTTTCCTCTCTTAGTCACCACTCTTTCCCTGGGGAAGTTTCTGAAACAGCGCTGTAGATTGCTCTTCTCTGGCAGCCCGAAACACATTGGCAATGAACTGGGGGGAAACAAGGCATTTTACATAATTGCCAGCTACCTCAGACACTTAACTCTATTCAGGCTTTGGAGACACCCGACAGCACACACCAGCACAGTCAGGGCAGCAGCAGCACAACGCTGTGCAGTGTGCTCTTCACCTGAGCAGCACAGTACCCGGCAGCAGGAGCAATGTACAGGAGCTCTTTAATAAAAACTCTGGATTTTTGTGGGCTAAATCACTCGGATTTAGTTGCCTTCACCGCCCTTCCTGTGCATAAAGGCCACTGGCTATTTCAGCAGAACAGAATGGCAGGAGCAAACAGTGGTCAAGAGTTACAGGGCAGTAGCTTGGCTGCCCACAGCACTGGCTGTGAGATCAGCATTGAGGAAATCGACCCCTTCAGCCCCTCAGAAGATGTTTCCAGCCTTCCAGGCAGGGTACACAAGGGAAGGTGTGGGACACTGTAGACACCTGAGCTTCGGTCTCTGCTCCAGGGCAAGCAGGTAACGCCCTGTGCCTGCTGCAGAGCGCAGGACAAAACTGGGGACCTTTAACGGCCTCAGCAGGTGAGTGTTGTGCAATCTCACACTCCCTCCTGAACTCCAACCCCACCATGCCCTTACAGTCACTTCACAAAGGTGCCAAGGTGAGCCGGGCCAGCGGCAGCAGCTCAGGCTCGTGTCAGCCTGTGGGTACACCCCGGAGACCGAGAGGCTGTGAGGCAGGAGCGCGGGAACTTCTGAAGAATGTTTAATCCCTCCTCCTCAGACTAAAACTATACTTGCACATGCAGCTGCTGCTGTGTCCTGCACATTACAAAGAGCACACGCTGGAGTGAACTGGTGTGTACTGGGGGGACAAGAGCTCCCAAAGTGATGTACGTCAGGATTCACAGACAGTGCTGGGCACGGAGCCCTGCCCAGCTTGGATGGCACATGCCAGCTCCAGCGACCTGCCAGTGTTTTTCACCACCCATCGCTCAAAAGAGCTGTCAAATAGGGTCACTGGCTCTGCCTCCTCCCATTTATGGATAAACTGGAATGGTGGAAGTAGCCAAGAAGTTTTATCACTTGATCAGTGTTAACAAGCAATAAATCCAAGTACCCTTAAGGCCTGGGAAAAGGAAACAGCAAAACTAACAGGAATCCTGGCAGAAGCCACTCTACTTTTATGTAACTACACTGGGACTTAGACAGTGACAGGGATCCAGAGGAAGCATTTTATGGTGATTACGGTATGTTTTTATACACCATGGCAATGCATACAGTGCTTCACAAACACGGTACAACGCTGTCCCTGCCCAGAGAGCTTACAACCTAGAGCAGCAGCACAACCAGAGACCACAGCGAGGGGGAAGGAGACACAGAGTAAAGAAGTACAGCAAACAGGACCGGTACTTGTTTCCATTTCACCGAGGTAGGATTTTGTACAAGACAACAGCAAATGCAGACAAAGGAGATCAGCGACAGCCCCCCGGGACAACCCCGCGGTTCTCCCCCATCCCAGAACCACGGCTGCTCCAGGAGGCTGGGAGGAGGAGCACAGCCTCCCCCATCAGTACCCATCCCCTTCCCGAGCGCGGGGCCGGGGCTGAGCAGCGCAGCGCTCCCGGGGCAGCACGGGCACTGGGGACCGGGGCACCGTGTCTGCGCGGGGAAGCGGCCGGGAACCTCTCGGGGCTGCCCCGCCGGCGGCGAAGACGGCACGGAGCTCCTCGGCGCGGCGGGCCGGGACCGGCGGGCGGCCACGGGCGCCCAGCGAGTGTGGAGCGGAGGCGGCGGCGGCGACAACTCTGCAGTCTGNCCACCGCCGCCGCCCCACCTCCGCCTCGCCCGCCCCGCCGCCGCCATCTTGCGCCGGGGCCGCGGGTGTGGAGCGCATGCGCGAAGCAGAGCCCGCGCTCGGGGGAATTACGAGGCGCATGCGCAAAGGCTGCGCCGTCGCCCCGCCCACCCAGCGCCATCTTCGTGGCGGACACCGCCCCGCGCTGGGTGCGGAGCGGCCGCGGCTCCGCCCGCACTGTCGCGGAGTCGCTTAGTGCGGGCTGGTGCCGCCCTCTCACCCGCCGCGGGCGGTTCCCGGCACTGACAGGGCGCGGCCGCAGCGGTCGCCACCAAAGGGCCTTTGAAGAGCGGCGGCGCCGGGGCGGGGTGGCGGCCTGGGCGGGGGGGGGCTGCATTGATGTGCGGGCGCGGCTCTTCCGCCGCCCGCCGGGCACAGCGGTCGCTCCTGCTGCTCTTCAGCCCGGGCCGGCCCTGGCAGCCGCTGCCTGTCCCGGCGGTCCCTCGGGCGCAGCGCTGACACGTCCCTCCCCACACTGTTGCCGTGGCCATTCCCTGGCCCGCGGGTCCCGGTGCCAGGCGGCGGGCGCTGGCAGTGAGGGACGCGGCGCGGCGCAGGGCACAGCCCAGTGGTCGCTGGGGTCGCTTCCTTGCCCCGCGGCCCGTGGCTGCTGCTGCAGAGCGTATGCTGGAGGATGACACGGAACGTGGAAAGGGGACACGGCTGTTACTGGGGGTCCCTGGAGGCCGCAGGACCCCCTCGCAGCCGGCGGAGCTTCTGGCGCATCCACCTAGCAGAGCACCCGTCCTGCCTCGGCCCCACCTCCCTGGGCAGCCCATGGCCGGTGCTGGCCCACGGCCCCTGGTGAAGACGGGATGGGGAAGCCGCGGGGCCTCTCCTGCCCTTTCCCTCTGGGACATCCCCGCTGCCCAGCTTTCCAAGGGGTTTCCCATCTCCCGGAGTCCTGCCCTCTGCTCCGGGAGCACCGGGGTCAGTTTAATGAGTTAACGCTGGCGCAGCAGTTCTAGATGGATAAGTGCTGTGTAAGCACTGAGGCTCCCGTTTTGGGCTTCCAGCAGCCCGGCTCCGCTGCCCAGAGCACCGATAACCGCCCGGGGCACAAAGGGCCGGCTCAGACCGACCCCTGAGGGCAGAGGGGACTCTGTGAAGGGACAGTGAAACTCCAGCCTTGGAGCGAGGCAGCTCAAGTGGCCGAGGGGGTGGTGAGGGCAGGGGCAGACCCTCGGCATGGCTCGGCCAGGCAGGATTTTTGGGAGGGAGCCCCGGCCTGAGGAGTTGCCCATCTTTCCCGTGACGGGAGCACGACGCCGGCCTGGGCACTGACGGGGACACTCCGGCAGTGCCCATCTCGGTGCTGCGCCCCCGGTGCCCGCCAAGCTGCCGGTAACACACGGGGCAAGGCCATCCAGAGGCATGTCCTGCGGAGCCAGTGCTGCCTGCCTTGGGATCGGGGTAGAGCCTTGTGGGGGTAGTCCCGAGGGTCCACAGCCTCGGCAGCTTCTCTGCTCGGATTCGTGTTCCAGACGGGCACGAACCAGCCCCCAGCAGCACACCCGGCCCGGGACCGCGGCGTCTGCACTGAAGCTGGGATAGCTCAGCACTGGCAGACGTTTCATAACACAGATTGGGGGTCCCCAACACCACAGGCCCTCGCGGACGCCGTTTGCACATGTGCCCCTCGCACGGGGGGTGCCGGAGAGATCCACGGCCGTGGCTGCGTGTGCAGGACGCGGGGAGCGGTGGTTTCGCGGGGAGGAAGGCTTCGTGTCCAGCCTGGAGCTGGGATGGCCAAGTGAGCCGCTGTCTGTGCCGGTGCTGGCAGCCAGCCGGGCTCGGCGGGACACAGACCTGCATCCTCCCCGTCCGTCCGTCCCTCTGTCTCCTCCCAGCTGTGAGCCCGCAAGGAGTGGCAACTGGGGGCTATATAAAGGCAGGGGAACCTCAGCCAGCTCAAAAGAAAGTCTTGGAGCTGGTGGTGTTCTCCCTCCCTCCTGCCTTCACGTGATTCAGCTTCCCCACGCCGGGAGCCGAGGACAAGCCTCGCTGTAAGTACCCGAACTGAGCCGGCATTGTGTGGGGGAACCCCCCAGCCTCTGGGCAGGACGGTGGCTCCGGGCCCCGGAGAAGGGGATCCCCCATCCTCTCTCTTCAGAGAAGTGGAGGAAAACGCTGTGGGGGAGCCCCGTCCCATCTCTTAGCCTCGCACGGAGCTCTGCCTGTTGCTGCAGGATGGACAGGCTCCAGCTCTCGTCTCAAACCAGCCTGGGGGCAGGCGGCACATCTCAGGGGGGTTGTGAGGGTTGTGGGACGGCCCCAGGGGCGAGGGCTCGCTCCTTTGCGAGGTGCTGGGGCTCCCCGCTGCAGCAGCACGCACGGGGCTGGCGCCTGTCCCTGCGGTTTGGGGAGCGGGGTGTGTTCAGGGCGGGGGGAGTGCTGGAGTGGGTGTTCCCAGATGTGGGACCCTCGGGCTCCACGGGGCCAGTGCTGGGGCTTGTGCACAACACCCTGGGGTGGGGACCGTGTCCCTCATGGGCTGCTGGTCCAGAGGTTTCGGGCACAGGCGAGCTGGGCAGCACTGGGGGCTTTCAGGGAGAACAGTGGAGCCGTGGGGTGTTGCTTGGAGCTATCCCCTGCCCCGGGCAGGTTGGACAGCAGCTGCTTCCCTTCCAGGGTAGCCGGGAGTCCCCCGTGTGTCCCCCGGGCCTGTCCGTGCTGACACCCGTGCACGTCCCCAGGCCGGTCCGTGCTGACCCTGCTCTCCGTCTCCAGGTGCGAGATGGCTGCCGGCAGCTGCCTCCTTCTCCTCCTTCTGCCCTCGCTGGTCACAGCCTCGCACAGCCCTCCTGGCTGTAAGATCCGGATTACTTCCAAGGGGCTGGACCTGGGTAAGGGACCGGCCAGGATCTCACCGTCTGGGAAAGAGGGAGGTTGGGCACCCTCCCGGGGTCTGTGCTTGTGTATGGCTCTGGCTGCACCGCTCCACCATGGGGCGGCCGGGGAGGAGTGGGGGCTGTCAGGGGCGATGCTGCCGGGACGGCACGTCCCAGCCCAGCCTCGTTTTTCCCTGCAGTGAAGCAGGAGGGGCTGCGCTTTGTGGAGCAGGAGCTGCAGAACATCACGGTGTCGGACCTGCATGGAAATGAGGGGCAGTTCCAGTACAACATCAGCCAGTGAGTGCTGCTTGCTGGCCGTAGCTTCCCATGTCCATCTGTCCGTCTAACCACCCCTGTCTCCTCCCTGCAGGGTCAAGGTGACAGACTTGCAGCTGGCCTTTTCAGACCTGAACTTCCAGCCTCAGCAGCACCTTGTCTTCAACATCAACAATGCTTCCATCAGCCTACGCTTCCGCAGACAGCTGCTCTACTGGTTCTTGTGAGCTGCCCTCCCTCCTGCTGCCCTGGGTGCTAGCCCACCCCACAGCTGTGCCTGCTGGGTGCCACAGGTGCCTTGCTGTCCTGCAGCTGGCAGGAACTGTGTGCTCCTTTCATCTGCTTTCTTGGCTTCCAGCTATGACATTGGGTCCATCAATGCCTCTGCGGATGGTGTCCACATCTATACAGTGCTGCAGTTGGCCAAGGATGAGGCTGGGCACCTCAAGATCTCCAATATGACCTGCAATGCCTCCATAGCCAGAATGCATGCCGGCTTCTCTGGCACGCTCAGGTACACCTGACCCCTCTTCCTGTGCCTGGCTCCCTGAGCCCCTTCCCACACCTCTGCGCTTCCTCAGCCCAGCTGTGTGCTGGAATGAGCACAGAGCCACAAGGAGAACAGGCAGTGCAGAGCCACTCTTGTGTCCTCCAGGAAGGTCTATGAGTTCCTGAGCACCTTCATCGTCACGGGGATGCGCTTCCTCCTCAGCCAGCAGGTACAGCTGAGTGCAAGGAGAGGGGCTGTGGGATGTCAGGGCTCGGCTCTTTGTGTGTGGGAGGGGGCAGAGTTGTATCCTGCCCGTCTGCTGGGCCTTGTCCTGCCTCTGCAGCTCCTCATCCAGTCCTAGGAGTGATTCCCCTCAGCCTGGCTCCTTGCCTTGCAGATCTGCCCATCCCTGGAGCATGCCAGCCTGGTGCTGCTGAACTCTTTGCTGGACACAGTGCCTGGTGTGTGTTGCCTGGGAAAGGGACTGGATCCCATTCACTGTGGGGCAGACAGGGCTGGGCATCAGGCTGCCAGGCAGCTCCAGGCTTAGTGACACCAGCACATCTTCCCTGGCAGTGAGGAACTACGTGGATGAGCACGTCGGGATTGACTACTCCCTCCTACGGGATCCGTCCATCTCGACTGACACCCTTGACCTCGACTTCAAGGTGAGCACTGGGTCCTGCCTTGCTGGTCCTTCCCCATCCCTGTGGGAAAGGCTGTGCCAGCAGGCACGTTGGGCTCTGTGGAGCAGGTGGGGTGGGCTGCCCTGCGGCTGTAGGAACCTCTCCTGCTCTCGGTCCAGGGCATGTTCTTCCCCCGGGTGAGAGAGGACCAGGAGCTGGAGAACCACGCGGTGGAGCCGGTGATCAAGGAGACTGAACGCATGGTTTATGTTGCCTTCTCTGAGTACTTCTTCGACTCAGCCATGCACTCATACTTCCAGGCAGGAGTGCTGACCATGGAGCTCCAGGGGGAGAAGGTAAGGAGCACCAGACGCTTGGACTGGGTGCAGGCAGGAGGGAGGGGTGGGCTGTGTCACAGAGCAAAGGAGGTACCATCCAGGGAGCAGCTTTGCTGGGACCCACAGCAGCGGCTCGCTCCCTCTCCAGTGGTTTGTGCTCTCCACAGGTGCCCAAGGACCTGGAGGTTTTGCTGAGAGCTACATTCTTTGGGACCATCTTCATGCTGGTGAGGAGCCCCCAGACAGGGTGGAAGGCATGGCAGAGCCCCAGGGCAGAGCACGGCCCTGCCCTGCTACCAGCCTCCAGCTCACCTGCCTTCCCCAGAGCCCTTCCGTGGATGCTCCGCTGCGGCTCGTGCTGCAGGTCTCTGCTCCTCCCCGCTGCACCATCAAACCCTCGGGGACCTCAGTCTCTGTCTCTGCCTTCCTGAACATCTCATTGGTGCCCCCAGACCGCCCACCTGTCCAGCTCTCCAGCATGGCCATGGTGAGAGGGGGGCTGGGGCTCCTTGTGCAGTCACTCCACTGTATACGGGAGCAGTGTCCCCCATCCTGTGTTGTAAGGCACTGGTGTCACCGAGCAGAGGGCCACTGGGCCTGTGGGATGAGAGGAGCAGCTGGCCTGGTTGTCCTCTGCCTGCTGTGAGTCAGCCCTCTCCCTCCCCAGGAAACCAAGCTGAGTGCCAAGGTGTTTCTGCAAGGGAAGGCGCTGCGCGTGCAGCTGGACCTACGACGGTATGGCTGGGGTCCCGTGAGGGCATGGGGACAATCCCCTCCACACCCTACTCACGACTGCTTCCTTCTGTCCAGGTTTCGCATCTATTCCAAGCAGTCGGCACTGGAGTCACTGGCGGTGAGAGCACGGTGATGGCTGGGAACCCTTACACCCAGCCACAGCGTGGGGTGGGCTGGGGAGAGGCTGTCCATTCAGGATCCCCACTTCCAGCCCTCCCTGCCCTGGCTGGCAGCTCTGCCACTACTCTGACCCCAGCTCTTCTCCCGCAGCTGTTCTCACTGCAGGCCCCACTGAAGACCCTGCTGCAGCTGACCATCATGCCCATCATTAACGGTAGGCACCGCTGCTCCCACACAACTGGGAGTGTAGGCAGGAGCACAGCAGGGCTCAGCCTCATCCCAGCTCTCCCTCTCTGCAGAGAGGACAAAGAAGGGGGTGCAGATCCCACTGCCCGAAGGCATGGACTTCACCAGGGAGGTGGTCACCAATCACGCGGTACGTGGTAGGATGGCACAGCCTGTGCCTCCACGTCCTGCTGGGAAAGGCATTGTCACCTCCAGCCTCGCACTGACCCTCTTCCCCCTGCAGGGATTCCTCACAGTGGGAGCTGATCTCCACTTCTCCAAGGGGCTGCGGGAGGTGATTGAGAAATACCGCCCAGTGCGCACCACCACTGCCTACTCCAGCAGCTCCCGGCCTGCAGAGCCCAGCCTGGACCCCAGCTCGCTCTAGCTCTCCTCCCTGGACCAAGGGCAGATCCCGGGCTGGACCCGTAGACTGTAGGTAGGAAGCAGCTTCCCTCGTACCACCAGCACATTGTCAGGGTGTCCAGGCCCTGGTGGGGCGCAGCAAGGTGGAGAGGGTGCTCTGGGAACCCCTGCTGCACCCCTGCTCATTACACTAATAAACCACCTGACTCCAAACACATGGCCTCATTGCTCGGAGGACATGTCCACGCTGGGGTACATGGTGAGGAGAAGGAAAGGAGGCAGCCGATGCTGCTGCCCAGCTTGGGTCCTTGGGAGCAGATGCAGCTTAGTGCAGTTCCAGAGGGCTCAGAGTGACTGTGCCGCTGCCGCTTAGGTGGGTCATTCGTTTCCAGGATGCAGGGACCTCTGCAGAGAGGGCACAGCTCACAGAGCCCAGGGCTCCCTGGCACAGGGCGTTGGCACTCACTGGTGCTCCTCAGAGAGCAGAGGAAAGCGAAGCAGGGGCTGGCACAGAGGTGGGAGGAGGAGCAGAACCACCTTGATCAGAGTTTATTGCGAGTTCCTGAAGCACTGCGTGCCCTGGCAGTGGTATTGTTGTGGTAGTGGTGGTAAGTCTCCTTCAGTGGGAGCAGAGGTGGTGGGAGCAAGGTAGAGGTGAGCAGGACCCAGCCACCCCCCGCTGCTGCTCCTCACAGCCTGCCCAGGCCGTGTGCATGTGGGGCTAAGGGGAAGTGCTGGGGATTGCTCCCTGCCTGGGAGGGAGGCTGCTGCCGCTGCAGACAGGGAGGAGACAAGACAGGAAGCCACAAGGGAGGAGGTGGCTGCAGCAGGTGCACAACGCCTCTCCCACAGCGACAGAGCCCCCAGACTTCGTCCCCCAGCCCATGCCCCCCACCCATGGCAGGCAGCCCCGTCCAGCTGGGGGGGAAGGCTGCAGGCGTGACAGGTCCATGGTGTAGCCGAGCAGCAGCGAGGACGGGCTGTGCAAGGTGCCGGCGGTGAGGGCAGGTGGGGTGGTGAGAGCAGCCGGAGCGCCGGGCGCTACCTCTGCAGCTCTTAGTAAGGCTGGTTCTTAATGAAGCGGCAGAACATGGTAAAGGCAGCAAGCGGCCGGTCTGTGGGCACCATGTGGCCAGCTCCCTGTAGGAAAGGGGCAGTGGTTGTCAGTGTGGCTGGCGTGCTGCCACAGCCCAGCCGGCACCACCCCACCCTGACTGCAGCCTTGGTGTCCAGCACATCCACGCACAGCCCCATCCCTGGCCCCCAGAGCCCTCAGCCCTACCTTGACAGTGAGGAAAGCAATGTTGGTGAATTCCTTCACAAAGCCACCGATCTGGTTCTCGCCGTTTTCAGTGTAGAGCCAGGGCCGGCGAGCCACCTGCAC
>VZTG01010069.1:214416-224856 GCA_013397845.1 Melanocharis versteri | reverse complement strand
CACCTCGGCTCACCTGCCGCCAGGAGAACCTTAGTGGCATCCGGATGAAGGAGTTGCCCAGGTCATGCGTGATGAGATAATCACCCTCGTACCTGCAGCCAGAGCGAGTATGAGGACAGAAAACCCTGGGGAACAAGGGCTAAGGGCTCTCCTGGGGGGAGTCCTCAGCAGCAGCCACACACCATCCATCTGTCCCCAAGGGGCCCCCTGCCCAGCCCAGCATGTCCCTCTGTGCCAGTGCGACCAAAGCCAGCCGGTGCCTGCAGAACCATTTTCCCTGCGGTGACTCTCACCTCATGCTCCCTGGGACACCTCCATCGCATGGGGCATAGAGGTTGTAGATATTGAGGCCAGACTCCTCTACAATCTGAATCATCTCCCCCATCTGCAAGGAACCGCAATAAGGGTTTGGGACTCAGCAGCACCCTTGTGGAACTGTTGGCCCACCCAGAGCCAGGCACGTGCTGCTCAGCACACGTGTAGGAGCTCTGGCTCCCCTCACCTTGAGCGTGCAGTTCAGGTTGGAGTTGTCATGGAAGTTGCACTTCCCCTGGGAGCAGCAGAAGGCCTGCAGGTCTTTCCACAGCCTGCGGGCAGAGACCATGACAATGTGGGGCTAAGGGGAAGTGCTGGGGATTGCTCCCTGCCTGGGAGGGAGGCTGCTGCCGCTGCAGACAGGGAGGAGACAAGACAGGAAGCCACAAGGGAGGAGGTGGCTGCAGCAGGTGCACAACGCCTCTCCCACAGCGACAGAGCCCCCAGACTTCGTCCCCCAGCCCATGCCCCCCACCCATGGCAGGCAGCCCCGTCCAGCTGGGGGGGAAGGCTTGACAACCACTTGGACCAGGTGGCAACATTGACATGACAGCTGCCCTGAAGCTCTCTGCCCCCTGGCCACAAGACTCCCAGCTTGGTCCTGTGCCCTCTTTACCCCACAAACAAATGCACCCATGGGAGCTGCCTGGGACAAGGGGCAACCTCCACAGCCCAGGTGCTGGCCCAGGGCAGGCTAGGTGCTGCCCCAACACCACTGACCCAGACAGCCCCAGCCTCAGCTGTGCACCCATCCTGCTTGCACAGGGACAGCGCATCCAGCATTCCCTCTGCTCTTACTCGGTCCCCAGCAGCCCGTGGTAATAGGCAAAGTAAACCAGGGAGTTGTCATTGATCTCGTAAGATGAGAGGCCGTTTCCCACAGCGATTCCCTGCGAGGCAAGAAGAAAACAACCCTGTTGTGTTCCAGCTCCCCGCGGGGCAGTCACAGCACAGCAGCCGCAGGCAGGAAGCAGATGTGGAACTGTTTACTCTGCAGAGGGAACAGGGAGGGTTGGGGGTGCCTGAGGACGCTCCCCTGGCAGCAGGGACAGACACGTCCACCAGCAGCTGCTGCCAGAACCCCAGGAAGAGATGAAAGGCTGCAGGGCCAGGCGTGCCCTACATCCTGGCTGATCCCCACCCTGGCTGTGCCAAACCCTCTGCTCCCTGGTTGGGCAGAGCCAAGCTGCCCACCTTCAGGTTGAGGCTGGGGTCCTGCATCACCCACTCTGCCAGTGTGGGGATGTAGACCCCTCCATAGCTCTCCCCCGTGAGGAAGAGATCATTCTTGGAGTACTCAGGGAAGAGCCGGAGGAAGTCCTTCAGTGCCAGGTAGTTGTTGTGAGCAACCTGCGGGGAGAAGGTGGCATGGTCAGGTGGTGAGGCTGCACCCCATGCCCAGGATGGGGCAGGCAGGGGAGCACGGCTCTCCCCGCACCCCAGTCACTCGCCTCTGTGTCATTTGTGCCATACTTCTTGTCATCGGAGTATGAGAAGCCGACACCAGCGGGAGACTCCACGTAGAGGATGTTGGCAATCTGCGAGGACAGCAGAGGAGCCGGCGATCAGGGGAGACCCTCCTCTGGCTCAGTGGGGCCAAGGGCTGCTGGCCCCACCCATAGCAGCACCCACAGGAGCGTGGCCCGCCCCAGGGCTGTGCTGGGATGGCCACATTCCTGTGCTGCACAACAGCAGACTCGAGAGGAGGGCGTGTTTGGTGAGAAGGGAGCAGCGGAAGGGTCGGCTCCATGGAGAGAGCAGGATGAACTGGCTTGGGGCCACCCCATCTCGAAGCCACAAAGGGAAGCAGCGCTTGTGCCTGTACCTTGTTCCACGCGTACTCATTGTACTTCAGTGTGACCCCATCAGGCTGGATCTGAGGAAGAAAGTGGTGACTGATAGGCAAAGCAGGGCACAGCGGGATGGCTTGTGCCACACAGCCGGTCATCCCCTGACTCCTTGAGCCACGGGATAGCAGTGACTACTAACCAGGAAGGGGCCATGCTCCTTGAGGAAGCCCTCCATGGAGCTGCAGCCAGGGCCCCCGTTCAGCCACAGCACCAGCGGGCTGCTCTGGGGATTGCTCTGGGCCTCCACGAACCTGTGGACGTGCAGCCGTGAGTGCCCTGTGCCAGCCGATGCCCGCCCATCTCCAGGCGCAGTCTCACGTACCAGTAGTGCAGGTACTTGCCCGGCCCGGCGCAGAGGTAGCCCGAGAAGTGGCGGAAGGAGGGCTGCTTGGACAGCCCTGGCAGGTACGTCACCTCGTGGTCCGGGGGGGCGGCCCGGCCCAACCCCAGCAGCAGCAGCGACGACAGCAACACCGGCCCCATCTGCGGTGGGCGGAAGGGACGGTCAGGGCGCTGTCGGCCAGGAACGGCCGCGGTAGCGCCCCGCGAGCGCCCCGGCCCGGCTCCCCACTCGGGGCTGACCCCCGGCCCGGCCCGGCCCGGCCGGCTCTCCTGGCGCCGGTCCNGGGGGGGCACCGACAGAGCCCCCGCACTACAGCGGGGGCAGCCGGCGGGGGATGCGGTGCGCCGGTGGGCACTACCGGGCACTGCTGAGTATAGCCGGTACAGCTGGGTACCACCGGCCACAGCTGGGTGCCACCCAGCACCGCTGCGTAAAGCCGGGCATCACCAGGCACTGCCAGTCATCACCGTGTGATGACCACCGGCCACTGCTGGATATAGCTGGTACCACTGGGCACCACCGGGCACCACTGGGCACAGCCAGGCACTGCTGGACAGCATGGGCACAGCCAGGCACCTCGCCCAGGTGGCAGCGCTGGACGATCCAGTGTGGAATGTCTGTGGGTCTGGTTTGGGCCCGGTTGTGCCCAGTAGCCACAGGGCCGCCCCCCCAATCTCCCCCATGGCACTAGGACCCTCCTTGAGCCCTCTGGTTGTCCCTCCCAGACGGGCTGTCACCACCTCGCAGCAGCTGTGACAGGGACAGTTAAAAATAGCTCCGGCAGCAATGGCTGCCCGGTGCCGGCTTGCTGCACGCTTCCACCACGTCCACGGCGCCAACATCCGCCTGGATGCCTCACAAACGCAGGCCACACGGGTGGAGAGCTTCGCCAACGGGGTCTGCTTCAGCCAGGAGCCTCTGGCACCCGGGCAGATCTTCCTGGTGGAGATCGAGGAGAAGGAGCTGGGCTGGTGCGGGCACCTGCGCGTGGGGCTGACAACCCATGATCCCCAGAGCCTGGAGGTAGTGCCTGAGTACTCGCTGCCGGACCTGGTCAACATGGGGGACACCTGGGTGTTTGCCATCACCCGGAACCACAACCGTGTGGTGGTGGAGGGGGAGGAGGTGCAGGCGCGGGGGCGCCCCTGGGAGCCCTTCCTGCTGATCGAGCGGGTGCGGATCCCCCGTGACACGCTGGTGGGACGCAGCCGGCCCGGCCGCTACAGCCACATCCTGGACGACCTGTACAAGATGAACGTGCTGCCCGCGACGGCCCGGCGCAGCCGCATCGGGGTGCTGTATGCCCCGCAGCCCGACGGCACCGCTGACATGCACATCGTTATCAACGGCGACGACATGGGGCCGAGCGCCAGGGGCCTGCCCACCACCCGCCCGCTCTACGCCGTCGTTGATGTCTTTGCCTCCACCAAGAGCGTCCGAGTCATCCCGGTGGATTATGGCTGTAGGTACCTGTGCCCCTCCCTGCGGCATGTGCTGCATGGGCCAGGAGTGGGGGAGCTCTGGTGGGGTCATCCCACAGTCGCCAGCTGTGAGAATGTTGGTGTGTGCTGCTGGGCAGAGGGACACGGGGTAAGAGGGCACAGGAAAGCCTCTGGTCCTTGTGGAGCACAGGCGAGATCCACAGTACCGCTGATGGGCAATGTCTGCTGAAAGCTCTGCCATGGGGGCTGTGCTGGGGCCAGGGGAGAGACCCCCAGCAGCAGCAGCAGTCAGGCAGAGCCCCCCTGGCCACTCTTCCCAAGTAGAGTGATGGGGGTGGGTGTTTGGGGCTGTCCCACAGCTGTGAGGCCTTGCCATGTCCAGCCTTGCCTACAGCACGTGGCAGTCAGAGCCAACCAAGATCCTGCCCTGGCATCAAAACATCCGCCTACACCCACCATGGCACAGCACACTGCGCCCACGCACCTGCCACGTGCCCCAGACATGGCGTTCCCTGGGCAGACACCCTGTGATGCCATCGGAGCCTGGGCATTATCCTGCGTCCCTTGGCTTGCTGGGAGGGACCAAGCTAATGAGTACTAATTAGCACCACGCTGGAAAAATGCGGAGATGGATCAGGTGAGACAGAGCCAGAAGAAGAGCTAGAGCCAGAGTACTGGCTGCCCGCAGCACTGTGAGCCATTGCTTTACATGCTGGTGTCAAGAGCAGCTG
This sequence comes from Melanocharis versteri, assembly GCA_013397845.1. Taxonomy (NCBI): domain Eukaryota; kingdom Metazoa; phylum Chordata; class Aves; order Passeriformes; family Melanocharitidae; genus Melanocharis; species Melanocharis versteri. The sequence goes on along the minus strand of VZTG01010069.1, from coordinate 220,175 downwards.
CTTCTGTCCCAAGGCTGGAACCTTGTATTCTCCCTGGTTTAACACCTGAGGAGAGTGCTGGCTGCAGCAGACAGTACCCATGCTGCTGAACCACTTGTGGCTCCAGGAAGTGGTGTCACAGGAGCAGGAACCAGGCAGATTCTGTGCAGGTGACAGAGGAGACAGTTCTCATGGTGGTCTGCCCCAAAGGCACGGCAGGCGCTGTCTCTGCAGGCAGTGCAGCCCCAGCCTGCAGACAGCCATCCAGCAGCCTGGTGCTGGGGCCAGTGCAGGCAGACCAAGGGAGTGGGATGGAAAGGAAGCACAGCATGGGTGTGTGAGACGCTGGAGAGTTGCTTGACAGCCGCCAGAGAAAGAAATGCAAACCAGGCACAGTCACACACAGCTTGGGCACATAACTGTCTCTCAACCTTCCTCCTAATAACGGGAAGAGCTTTGCTGCCCGGGGCACTTGAGCTTCCAGCCCTGCCGGAGCAGCCTGGCACCAGCCCCTGCACAGCCAGTTCGAGCCCAGGGCAGGACGATGCCACAGAACAAACTCACCCACCACTGCCTTTAACCACAGTGCCTCCGAGAAGCTCCACCAGCTCCTCCACCCCTCTGTGCTCGGCCTCACTGCCGACTTGCCCAGCTCAGCCACTCTCTCTGTTCTCTTCCAGTTCCTTCCCTGCAGACGCTGTGCCGGCTAGTTATCCAGAAACACATTGTGCACCGCCTGGCCATCAATGGCCTGGACCTGCCCCCGCTGCTCAAGAGCTTCTGTCTACATGAGTGAGGTATCGAGGGTGCTGCTGGGCTGCCCCCCACATCAACAGCCCCCCAGTGATGGCTGCCTGGCAGGCTCTGTGCCCCTCTCTGCCCACTCACCCCAGCATGTGCTGCTGAAGGGCTGACATGAGAGCAGGGCAAAGTGGGGTTGGGATTTTCCCCACACTGATGCTGTGGCATGCCCAGAGTGTGGGCAGGTGGATTGATGTGGGTCAGAGAGAGCAATAAAGTGCTTCCAGACAAGACTCTGTCAAAGGAGGCTTGGGGGCTGGGACTCCCCTGTGCTTCAACAACCTCTTGTGGGAGCAGTTCCCCCATCAGTGAGGAAAGGAGCACAGCCCACAGCCCTGTGGGGCTCAGGACGTGTCCCCGGCCCCGGAATTACACTGGGACTGTCTGGGTGGATCAGAGCGAGTACTGGGGCGGGTGGAGCGTGGGAGGGCACAGCACAGCACTCATGTGGAGGTAAATTACAGCCGGACGCTCATCCCGGCCGTGCAGTTTCACTCTTGGGAAAGATGTTTACCCAGAGAGCGATGAGTTATTTCCTGTGTGTTCAGCTTGGAGGGGGACAAGTCAGACGCTGCAGCACCCAGAGAGCAGTGCTGGCAGCAGTCATTGCTTGGGCACGTGTCTGTGGCCACAGAGCCAGTCACAGTGACCTGGTGCGGGGCGCAGCCATCCTGACTTGGAGCTCCATGCCCTTGGCTCCGTGCCCTCAGCCAGACTCTTCATCTCCTGGGAGGTGGGGATGGCAGCTGGCACCCTGCAGTGCCTATGCCAGGCTGGAGGGGTGGCAGGGTGGGAGCTGTGCAGATGAACAGGCTGGGAGTGAGAGGTCTCCTAAAATCAGAGGAGTGCCCACACGAGCCAGAAAGATGGCAAAGGGGCTGGCAAAGCCTTCCAGGCCTCTTCCACAGCACAACCAAAGGGGAAACAAGCAGCTCTAAGCTTACAAAAAGGTGTTTTAAAGAAACACGATGCTATATTTAGTCGGAGACTCGACAGTATCAGATCATGTTACAAAACTCTTGCTCAAAGGAAATCCCCAGCCCGCAGCCACGGCCAACTCCATCAACACCAAAGTGTTAATGAAGGAATTGCTGAACAGGGAAAACATGGACAGTGACCAAACCACAGCAATGGAGTGAAGTCTCTGACATTCCCAACAACAGGCTGGGAGCTGCTGGGGCTGGAGCTCATCTGGCTGCGATGGGGCTGGGGAACTCACCCACTCCAGAGCAGCGCCCACGGACCAGGGCGTTTACTTTCCAGGCTGTCTTCCCTCCCCCACCCTTGCGTGAAGCCTTTGCTCCCCACCTCCCTGCAGCGTTATCTGCCCGGCAGTGACCCCCGCACACGAGGGCGGGTTCCTCTTTCTTGAGGAATTGAAAGCAGCTGCTGCAACCAGACAAACAACACCCCTGCTCTATAGTGGGCTGCAGCACAGTGGGATTGCCACCCTCAGGAGCTGCCATCTCCTGCCAACTGGGGCACCACGGTGAGCCACCACCACCGAGGAGCACTGCCCAAAGCCCTGCCCGACTCCCCATGCCCTGTTCCCTGGGCAGGGAGGGGTGGCTGCAGCTGGCACAGGGACAGACTCAGCTCCCAAACAACACAAGGGTGATTTAGTGGCTCTGTTGCACAACACCTCACAGCTGGATGCTGCAAGGACCTGCGGGTGCTGGCCACAGATGAAATAGTTTTGTCGCATGTTGTTATACCTAGATCCCTACAAATCTATGTGCCCTTATGGGATTAATTTGAGAAACCACAAAGAGCTGGCTGATGTCATCACAAAGACTCTCGATGATTTTTGAGCAGTTTTGGGAATCTGGAGAGGTCCCACATGACTGGAAGCTGGGGAACATTGTCCCGATTTCAAAGAAGGGCAAGAAGGAGAACCCTGGAAACTACAGGCCTGTCAGTTTCACTTCAGTGCCCAGTAAAATCATGGAAAAGATTATGCTGAGAGCTACTGGCAAACACCTGGAGGAGAACACAGTCACTGGTCACAGCCAGCATGGCTTCATGGGGGGAAAGTCCTGCTTGTTAGATATGATTTCCTTCTACAATAGGGTAACCTACCCAGTTGACCGAGGAAAGCCAGTAGATGTAATATCTTTGGGCAGTGTAGCAAAGCTTTTGATACTGTCTGTCCCTGTATTTTTTTAGACAAAGTCTCCGGCTTGCAGCTGAATAACTCTGTTACATAGTGGGTGAGCAACTGGCTCACAGGTTGGGCACAAAGATTTATAGTGAATGGGATGACATCAGGCTCGTCCAGTCACAAGTGGGGTTCTGTAGGGCTCCATCCTTGACCCAATTCTCTTCAACATCTTCATTAATGACTTGGACACAGGACTTGAAGTAATACTAAGTAATATTTATTTAGTGCTGACGACACTAAATTGGGAGGAGCTGTCAACTCCATCAAGGGCAGAGAGGCCCTGCTGAGAGACCTCGACAAATTGGAGAGATGGGCAATCACCAACCGTATGAAGTTTAACAAGAGCAAGTGACAGATTCTGCACCTGGTACAGGGCAACCTGTATATATTGGTTGCATATATAGACAGAGGAACAAGAAGGTAGAGACCAGCACTGTGGAAAGAGACCTGGGGGTCCTGGTCGATGGCAAGTTGAATATGAGTCAGCAGTGCCCTGGCAGCCAGGAGGGCCAATCGTGTCCTGGGGTGCATCAGGCACAGCATCACCAGCAAGGGAGGGGATTGTCCTGCCCTGCTCTGCACTGGTGCAGCCTCATCTCGAGTCCTGGGGGCAGTTTTGGCACCACAATATAAAAAAGACATTGAGCTGCTAGGGAGCGTTCAAAGGAGGCCATGAGGATGGTGGTGGGGGTGGAGGGGAAGCCTTTTGAGGAACACTTGAGGTAACTTGGTCTGGTCAGCCTGGAGAAGAGAAAACTGAGGGAAGACCTCATTGTGGTCTTCAACATCCTCATGAGAGAAAGTAGTGGGGGAGGTACTGGTCTCTTCACTGTCATGACCAGTGACAGAACTCGAGGAAAAGGTATAAAGCTGAGTCAAGAGAGATTGAGGTAGGATATCAGAAAAAGGTTTTTTACCTAAAGGGTGGTTGAGCACTGGAACAGGCTCCCATGAGCAGTGGTCACAGCACCAAGCCTGTGTGAGTTCAGGAAGTGTCTGGACAACACTCTCAGGCACATGGTGGGATTTTTGTGGTGTCCTGCACAGGACTGGGAGTTGGACACAATCCTGATGGGTCTCTTCCAACTCAGCAGATTCTACGATTCTATGATACCAGCACCTCCCACATTGCACCACCCAGAGCTGGCTCCTGGCCACAGCTGTTAGCCAGGTCAGTGCCTGTTACCCTTCCTGCAGGATCAGGAGCTCCCAATCCAGTTCCTCTGCTGCCCCGTGCAAGAGGTGACGCCCACTCAGCAGATCAAGGACCCAAACTGCCCCTTCCACGCCAAGGAAATAACAGGTTGAGGGGAATGAAGGTGCAAGACAGGACACAGTAGAAGCGCCCAGCTCAGCTCCCACTCTGTGCTGGAGCTTCACCTCAATGTAGGGCCTGATCCAGCTGCCAGCCAGCTCCCACAGAGTCCTGTGCTTGTGCTCAAACTCCTCACTACTGTGGTGGGCAGCTGGCTGATCTCTGCTGTGAGGAAGAACACCACGAGGGATTTATCCAAAGACTTGTTCCAGGAGCTCTTTAGAACCTCCAAGAGGGCATGAACACTGTCTTACCCAGCCTGATGGGCATCACATCCCCTCTCCCATGGTCTGCTGAGCATCTCCCTCTGCAACGGCTTCATGTTTGAATTCAGCAAGGCCAAGATGTGTCAGCAGGGCAGCTGGAAGGCCTGGTTGAAGTGTAGCTGCTTGGGCCGCTTGGGCTGCTTAGGCCGTCCCGGAAGATGCCTACAGGGTGGGCATCCTCCAGGATCTGTTCACTGAGCACGTCCTACCTGGTGCCAATCAGCTGCCTGGACTTCTGAACCACTGCCAGCTCACTCAGGCACAACCTGGCAGCAACCTCTGTGCAAATGTCACTCAAAGACTGCCTGATGCCTTCTTCAGTTCTTTGGGTAATGTAATCCTCGCTGTCATCCTCTGAGGTTTCTGTGGCCTCCAGTTTCACCACAGGAGACAGGATCTAACAGGCACTGAGAGCTTGTGGGCTCTAGAGAAAAGAATGAGGTGTTTCAGGCTGACACTGAAGGGCATCAGGGAGCTGGTGGACTCTGGAAACAATCACATGACTCTCAACAGCTGCAAGAGAGGCTGACATGGGCTGCTGCTTCTGCTGAGCTGCTGCCACAGTGGGGAGAAGCCTGGCCAGAGCTCTGGGATGTGTTACTCTGGCACATCAGAGGGGCAACAGGCGACTCTGAAATAGGCAGACTTTGGGGAGCTGCCTGAGCAGCACAGTGATCAGGATGGGGAGCAGAGAGTGTCACAGCATCAGGAAGGATCTTAGAAACACACTCTTCATAGTGCTGGGCCAAGGTGGTGATGCAGCTCTCCAGAGAGAGCCCAGCACTGAAAATCTGACTTAACCCCTGGATGACAATCTCCAGCTCCACGAAGTCACTGCTCTCCCCACAGCTGCCCTCTGTGCATGGCCCAGATCCCATCCTCGAGCAACCAGTGAAGGTGGAGCTGAGGCAGCAAGTCCGGCGTGATCAGGTCTCTCAGGACGGCGAGCAGCTACTGCCGGTGGCTCTCAGTGCCTGCACCCATGGCTTTCCTGGCGGCGGTCACGGCCAGGCACTCGGTGTGGTGCTCCAGGCACAGCTGCTGCAGCCGCTTGCAGAGGGGGAACACGGAGAGCTGCACCGCGGCCGCCGGGAAGGCGCGGGCCCGCTCCGGGCTGCCGCTCCGGGCGGGGACATCGCGGCGCGTCCCGGTCCCTGCCGCCCGCGCCAGTCACCGCGCGGTGCGGCCTCACGGCACTCGGCACCGCCCGCCGCGGCGGGACCGGAGCGCTCGGGCG
>VZTG01010069.1:185224-196932 GCA_013397845.1 Melanocharis versteri | reverse complement strand
GGTGGAGGCCGGGGGGACACCCGGTGTGCGCTCGGGGAGCCCTGGGCTCACACGGTGCCCGCCCCGAAGGAGCCGCCGGAGCGCGGGCCGCAGCCCCCCCCGGTGTCCCCGCCGGCCCCCACCCCGTCCTGAGCTGTCCCGGAGGGCGAGGCAGGGCATCCTAAGTCCCGAAGTCTTAAACTCACCCTGTCCCACCCAGAGGAGGAGCTGTCGCGGGTGGAGCTGGACATACGTGGCCTCTGCCCCTGAGACCCGAGAACCTGCAACTGGGGTGTGGATGCCAGTCTTTCCGTGATCTATTTGTTCCTCGTATAATTTTTCACCACTCATCTTTCTGGAATCTCATTGTTTCTCTGAGCAAACACCGCAAAACAGCATTTCCTCATCTTGTCTGATGTGTGCAGAATAGTCAAAACAACTTTTCTGTGTTTTCTAGGTAATCTCACCCCATGTTGTGGTCAAACAGAAGCTTTCCTTTTGAATCAGTTGGCTAACAATTTGCATTGATAAACCATTTACTGTTTAGCTGGTAACATTCTTCCTCATTCCAAGATGATTCAGAGAGATAAACCAAGCAAAGGTATTTGCCAGAGTGCAGGGTGGATCTCGCTGTGCAGAGCAGGGGTGTGCTCCAGCAGCCATCTGCAAGGACTGTCCCTGTCCTTTGTACCAGTGGGGCAGCCCTGAGCCGTGCTGAGGGGAAAGAGGGATCTCCTTCCCACCAGCTCTGCCAGATGCTCCGTCTTGTTTCACTTGTGTTCAAGAAATGAGTGGATGTGGCACTTGGAGCCATGATCTAGTTGACAAGGTGGTGATCAGTCAGAGGTTGGATTCGATGATCTCAGAGGTCTTTTCCAAACTTAATAATTCTGTGGTTCTGTGATGCCAGTATCAATGCTGTGGGGTCTGTGGTGGTGCCTCCAGAGGATGTTGTGCTGGTGTCTCTCAGCACCTGTCCCTGCAGCCTGTGGCTGTGTCCCCTCAGTGTGACTCTCCTGCTGTAGCTGTCGGCTCAGCAGTGACCACACTGGGCTCCCATGGAAGCCTGGAGTGGCTGTGGGAGCAGAGGCTGCTGACTCATGGGCTCACACGCTGCAAGAAGCTCCTGCCCTTGTGTCCCCTTCCTGCTGCTTTGGCCGGGGCTGTACAAGCCCAGGGTAAGCTTTGGGCTGTTAGACAAGCCCAGTGGCGGATGTGGGGCCAACCAAGTCACCATCAACATCGACATAACCTCATTATCAGCAGCACTGGGCTGCTTGCGTGCTTATTTTGGTTGCTACAAGTTGTCAGCAACAAAAACTGGACATTGCCCAGAGGAGAGGAAGAATAACTCCCTGGGAAAGGTGAGGAGACTCATGCTGTTAATCTGTGAGACCGGCTTGCGCTGTATACCCACCTTGATGGACAAGTTGTCCCTTGTGTTTATTTGAATCAAGTGAGGCTGGGATCAGATCTTTGGAAAAAGTTTCCATTTAACAGGAAGACTTAAATCCTGGAACAAATTCTGAAGGAAGGAGTTGCCACTTTTGCAGGGAGAAGGATATCTTTTAAGATCATGTCAGAACAACATCTATCAGGGATCACCTAAATCTAACTGATGTGGTGCCTTGTTTAGGTCTCCTCCAGGCCCTGGTTTTTAATGGTAATTTTTTAATGGATCTGTGTGGTAGGTGCATGTCTGCCAGACATGAACAGCTGGTTCACAGCTGAGGTTACCCATGTTCCTGTTTGATTCCCAGGGAGACTTTGGACAAGTCCCTCTGACCCTCAGTGTCCTCAGGCATTTATTTCCTCAGAGCAATTTGCTTGTCAGACATTCTCCTCCATTAGTTCCCTTAATATCATCCAGGATTATGGTCTGCTAAAACAGAAATGTGCCAATATTACGGTGTTTTTCCCAAGAGGAGGAACCACCAGGCAAGCATGGGGACAGCGGCAGTGCTGAGCTCTCCGTTGTGGCACTCCTGAGGTTGGAAGGAGCCCTGTGACCCCTCAGGTTGTTCCAGATGGTTTGCCAGGTGCATGGAAGGGAGTCAGTGCTGCTGACACCGGCTGGCCGGCACTGCCTGCTCCGGGGTGTCCGGCTTGGCGGTGATTAACAGCCACAGAAACGCACGATAAGCACCCGGCCGTCGGGTTCCGCCAGGCAGCTGCGAGGTGTGGAGCACCAGATCTCCAGTGGACATGGGTGGTTCGTGGAGGAATTGCATCCACCTTGAGTCACAGCAGGAGAAGGATAAACCTGTACTTAAAGCATTTTTCTTGCCATGAACCCTCTTCCTACACAGATTTGTGGAGATTTGTGCAGAGCTGTGCTCCTTCCCTTGCACTGTCCCTGCATCGTCTTGACATGATGTTGATGGAAAGCTCTTTGAGCATGACTTTGCTTTTCCAGTGCTTCTGTCAAGTGCCAGCTTAGAGTTGTAGTAATAATGTCAAGCTCAAACAAGTTAATTTCACTCACCCCACAGTTGCAGATTTAAACTTTGTCTATTATCCAGAAACTCCAACCCATTTGTGCTTGGTGCTGGTGTGTCCTGGGCAGACCAGTCCTTAAGTTCTCTTATCGTATTGATCGCACATTGGTTTGTGCGTGATTCAGAAAGAAATAATTAAATAGAGAAGGAAAAAACATTGGGAAATTAGATTCCAACTAGCACTCCTGAGTGACTGGAGAATAACGTGGGCAAATGGGTTAGCACTCACAGAACTGGATCTTAATTAACCTTAATCTGCTGTTTCAAACATATTAAATAAGCCTTTACCCTGAGATCACATGCAGAGGAAAAGAAGGCAAATGTGGCAGTGCATCTAATTTTCATTTACTCTGACTGTGGGTCTCTGGTGAGGGCCAGCAGTTTGGCTGGGAGTTTGCAGACAGGTTCCTGTGCTCTTCTCAGTTTGGGTGAGTTCTTGTGCTTGAAGTCTCAAGACCTTTTCCTCCAGAGAGGTCCATTTTGGTGCAGCACTGTTTCATTGGAGCAGATGTCTGCTTGGACAGTAACTAGTTTGGTGTTTGTGCATGCAGTAACTGCACTCCCATTGTGAATTCATGTAGTTATTGAATGCTTGTGTGTAAATTAATGGGGCTCTCATGCATGGACACTAAATCCTGCAACTCATGTTCAGGAGATCCCAAAAGCTGCACGGAGGCCATGTTGATGGAGTCTGGTTGGTTAGGAGAAGGACACACTGAGCTCTGACTTTGCCCAGAGTGTGCTGAGCTGCCCAGAGTGGGCTGCCCTGTGATAAGGGGGGTCCTGGGGAGGCCACGAAGCAGGAGGACCATGGGGCTGGGGGACAGCATTAACTTGCTCTTTGAGCTCATTCGTGTGCCTAAACCTGGCAACTGACAGTAGGCACACTGAAAGAGCTGGAGCACTCTGCTTGGGCATGGGATGGTTCAGAGACAGGTGCTCAAATGAAGCCTTGAGTATTTGATTTTTTGACAAAAATCCACAAACAGTCTCATGTGTGAAACAGTAGCCTTGAATGAAGGGCATTTTGCATGTGGAAGGAGGGAGCTCTTGGTGCTGCTGCCAGGTGCTCTTGCCCTGTTCCTGTTCCATCCGGGATGGCAGGGCCAGGACAGGCTCCTGCCTGCAGCAGAGCCCAGCACTGGGGCAGAGCCTGGCGCTGGGGCCACTGCTGTTGATAAAGGTCGTCGTAGGGATTCCTGTTGAGAGCAGCAGTGAAGAATCTGCATCTGTGCAATCCTGGTTTCCCCTTCTGAAATCCAGTCCTTGTGCTGTCCTCATGCTGTCCTCCTTGGAGTGCAGCCAACTCTGGATCCTGCTCCTGCCTGGGCTGTGGGTGGAGCTGGAGTGGCTCTTCGGTAAACAAAATTAAAGCCAAATGTGGGAGGTTCCTGAAGTCACTTGTGAGCTGCCTCCTCCCTTACCTGGACCCGGGCTGCCTGCGAGGCACTTTAAATTGCCGGTTGGCACAGCCCTGGACATAGACTTCATCAGCATGGCACGAAGCATCCTCCTGCTGGGGCTCCTCGCCCTGTGGGCGCAGCTGCAGGCAGCACCCATTGCAGGCAAGTATGGGCGGGTGGCAAGAATATTTAAGAATATTTTTTCCTTATTTTCATAGAGTCACAGGTGCTTTGCAGGTGCTGGCAGGTGCCAGATTGCTGCCTTGTGAGGGCCAGGGAAGCTGCGGTGGGAGCAGGGTGGGATGAGCCCGGGCGATGTGGGGCTCACTACAGTGCCACAGTGGGCTGTGGCACAGTGCCGTCTCTCCCTGACTCCGCAGCGCAGCCGGAGCCACGTGTGGCTGCTGGCCCCAGGGCAGAGGCACCCAGGAGGGCCCCACAGGCACCAGCCCCACCGCGACACTGCCATGAGCCGGGAGGCACCAGCGTGGCCTTGGGCTGAGTCGCCCCAGCCTTGAGGGCAGCCAGGCAGAGCCCTGAAAACCCACCTGGAAAAGCTGCAGAGGAGATAGCAAAGCATTGTGGCAAACTGGGCTGCTGGGTGGGAGCAGTGGATGGGAGGGCAGCATGCTGGGGCTGATGCTGCTGCTCTCTGCTTTCCTACAGAGTTCTATGGAGTAGCTCCAGCTGGGTGGCCACCACCAGGGCAGCCGGGAAGTGCCCTGCACCTTGAGCCTGGGAAAGAGCCCAGCATGGTTCCTGACAGTGATGATGATGATGGTGACAATGACAACAACAGCTCCAATAGCAGTGAAACTGGTGACTCCAATAGCAATGAAAGTGGTGAGTCCAATAGCTATGGAACTGATGAGTTCAATAGCCATGGAACTGGTGAGTCCAATAGCAATGAAACTGGTGATGATGGCAACAACGCCAATGACTATGGTGGTGATGATGGTAATAAAAATCAGCTTTATGATGGCAATGACCATGATCATGGTGACAACGACAGTGATGATGGTGATGATGGTGTCAATGGCGACAATTCCAATAGCAATGAAGATGGTGATGATGGTGATAAAAATGACCTTTCTGATGGCAAGGATGATAATGATGATGATGATGATGATGGCAGTGATGATGGTGATGATGGCAATGATGATGGTGGTGATCTCATCAGTGATGAAAATTCCAATAGCAATGAAGATGGTGATGTCTATGGCGACAATTCCAATAGCAGTGAAGATGATGACTCCAATGACAATGAAAATTCCAATAGCAATGAAGATGGTGATGTCTATGGCGACAATTCCAATAGCAGTGAAGATGGTGACTCCAATGACAATGAAAATGACCACTCCAATATCAATGAAAATGGTGCTGATTATGGGGGGTGGAGGTTTTAGATTGTAAGGGTACAATTGCCCAGGGCTTTTCAGAGATTTTTGGGTTCCTCTTTTGTGGCACCCAGCTCAGGCTCAGATTTCATGATTGATCTGTGTCAATAAATGTATCTAGTGAACATGAGAGCTTAGTGTTGAAAATTTCTTTAACAGCTTGTCAACACAAACGAGGCACTCGGTCACTTGTCCGTTTTCTTCTGAGCTCCAGATATCCAAATTTGCAGCAGTGGGTGGTTTCACCCAGGAGCTCTAGAGTAAGGAAGGACTACGTAGTGAGTGTCAAATCTCTAAAGGAGGTTCAAGTCCTGCCTTCTTCAAGTTTGAGTTTTGTGGGTTTTGGGAAAGATGAGACATGTACCTTGCATAAAGAAGGGGATGCCCATAGCCGAGGCACTGCAGAACTGGGAGAAGATAGTTGGCACTACTAATGATCCCTAAAGCTCACAGTGATATTATGCCAGGAGGAAGGGCCATATATTACTTTACATGCTGGGGCAAAACCTGCAGAAGTGTGGCTCACACGGGGGGCTTTCAAAGAGACTGTTTTGATTTGCCTTCAACATACATTACAGGACTGATACACAGGGCAGATGGACTATTGATATGTATGGGATAACTGAGCTTGGGAAAAGCAGAATTTCGGGAGTGGGGTTGGTACATGATATCATCCTGAGGTAAATTCTAGCCCAGACCCTGCTCCTCCCTGTGTGCCAACTGAAAAAGGTCTTCCACTGTCTGTTCCTGTTCCTGTTGCTTTGCTTTCTGTGCTCACTGCGACTTCACCTGCAAGTGCCCCAATCCAATCTGGACAAATTATGTGAGTACTGTTATTAATGGGCAGCCAACAATTGTTTTAACTTATATCCATTGGCCCTGGATTACAGGAGATCTGGTGTTGTAGGCTACTAACCTGCCAAGGCTGAGGGAAGATGCAGAGCAATGTGCTCAATGATTTTCTTTCAGTTTTGTGCTCCACATGATGAAAACTGGCATGATTGGAAAGTTGTGGAAGAAAAGCTAAAGGTGGCCAAGGACTGTATAAAAGATGAAAAGAGCAAAGGAATTTTTTGTAAGGTATTAGACACCTGCATAGAAGCTGCCTGTTAGGATAGGAAAAACCATATTAGAGAGAAACAAGATCTCAGAGAGAAATAGAAGGCTGGAAAGTAGCTGTATTATTATTGTCTTTGAAAATTGAGAAGCTGCGTAAACAGGAAGAAAAGCTACAGGGAGAAAAGGAGAAAAAAAGTCAGAAGAAAAGATTGAGATTATGTTTATGTGGACTTTCTGTCCCCCTGACATTGTATAGATTGGAAAACTAACTAGTATCCCCTGAAGAATGAGATTGGAAACATTTGAGGGAGCCCTGACCATAGTGAACCTGGGGAAGATGATTCTTTGTTGCCTTCAAATCCCCCTGAATATGAAACCAGACTCATTATAGAAACAGAAGAAACCAGTCGACCTTGGGATAGAGTGGGAAATTATACTCCAAACCAATCCCATTTGATTTGATTTAGATGACTGATTAGCAAGAGCACTATGGCTGCAAGCCAGGCCAGACTGAAATCTGGCAGGTGAAATCCTATTAATGCAGACATGATAATGATCCAGACATTCTGATGCTATTGGACCTCGTCAAAAATTAATGCAATTTTTAACAGACACGGGAGCACGAGATTCAATTTTAACACAACAGAACGTTGTTGGGTGTTCAACCTGGTCAGCAAAGAGTTAAAGTTACCTAAGTGAACAGAGCAGGTGCCAAATGCCAAACCACCCAGGTTAATTCATAGCCCCTGGGCAAGAAGCAGTGTTGGCATGGAGTGTGTGTCAGCCACTTGCTTTGCAGTTAGAGATCATAATGAAAACATTTGGGTTTTGATATTCTGAAAGGCCAAACCTGGTGTCTGCTGTTCAGCAGGATATGGTCCTGCGGCTCAAATGCCAGCCCTAACCCTGGAATCAGGAGGCTGCAGTGTGTGTGCTCTGTGCAGCACCTGCACTCCCTGATTCGACAATCACTAATGTACCACAATACCCAACTTCTGCTGCAGCACAAAATGGGATTTCTGCAGCCACACACCCGTGGATGGCAGCACTGGATATGAAAGACGTGTCCTTTGTAGCCCCCTTATTGGAGGAGGATAAACAGAAATTCACATTTCCTTGGGAAAGGACAGTACACCTTTAACAAACTCCCACTGGGGTGTAAACATTCACTGAATGTTTATAGTAATTCCCCTGGCAAGAAAAACCCGGTTAAGGGAAAGAAACCCCAGAATGTGAGGGAAGACCGTGACTAGGGAAAGGCCAGAGGTTGTAGCAAAGCTGGAGACTGGAGAGAAGCTGGAGACTGGTAGGAAGCCGGCATCTGGGGAGAGATCTGTGCTGAGGGAGAAGCCAGGGGTGGGGAGAAGGCCAGTGGCTGCTGGGATGCCGGCAGCTGGGGAGAAGCCAGAGATTGATGGGAAGTCAGTGGCTGGTGGGAAGCTGGCACCAGGGCAGAACCTGTGCTGGGGGAGAAGCCAGAGATCAGGGGGAAGCCAGAGAAGCCTGAGGAGGGAAAGAATCCTGGATCTGACCTCGGTGACAGTGAGGTGGATGATGACAATGACGATGATGACAGTGATGCTGACGATGATGACAAGGGTGATGACAACTGTGGTGATCATGACTGTTGAAAATTTTCTATTATTAGAAAGTAGCTCAGTGCTTCTTTGATATCAGTAGCTGAACCTGTTAGGTGCAAGTTGAACTTTATCTGAACCATATTGCGCATGTTGTGTAGGTAAAAGAGAGTAGTGAAACCCAGGGCTGATAATCTGAACATTAATACTAGAATAGACAAAGCTGTAGCTTAAATGTTACTTAAAAATGAATAGCTGGAGCGGACAGCCCACAGATCATGGTGTATGCACTGTAACAACCATATTGTAACGTGGACCGCAGAACTGAGTGAAACCCCCACCAAAACTGACCTCAGAGGGTGTGAAAATGACCACATGGCAACCACTTGGTAACGAAACAGTGAGGCAATGAAGAGTGAGAAGACCCCAGGGCCTAACAATACTTTTGACCTGGACTGTCACATGAGGGATGGGGAGTTTACATTATGAGGGTATAATTGCCCGGAGATTTCTTTTTTTGGGGTCCTCCTTTTGAGGCTGCAGCTCAAGCTACCAGATTTCACGATTGATGTGTGCCAATAAATCTATCTGACGGAGATGAGAGCCTGGTGTCAAAAATTTCTTTAACATTGATGATGATGTGATGATGATGATGATGATGATGATGGTCACAGTGATGGTGCTGGTGACAGTGATTACACTTGTTGACTGACGCCACAAGGTATATGAGGAACATGTGGGGTGTGGAGAGCCCACAGTGAGGCAAGGGCCTCTTCCTCTGCCTCACTCTACCAGGGCTGGTCCTGGGCACCACTAGTGTTTTGGGCAGGACCTTCTCTTTCCGAATAAACCCCACACTGGCACTGGCTGGGTGTGACAAGCTGTCCTTGGTCAGTGCCTGGCACAGCCAGGTCATCGTGGCTGCCCCAGCCCTGGCCCTGCACAGGGACCCTCTGGTGCTGCTCCTGCCCAGGGTGGGCTCAGCAGGACCCCCTACACAGCAACGTGCTTCTGTTCCCTGTGGGAGATCCCCAGAGACAGCCCCAGCCAGGCACCCACCCAGGACCCACAGAGCATCTCTGGACCAGGGGAAACCTCCCTGTGGGATCTGTGGCCCCAGCTCCCTGAGGCTCCCCAGAGCAAGCTGCTCCATGCCCAAGGCCCCCAGCACCCTCCAAAAGCTTGACCAGGAGCCATGAGGACAGGGACCCCATCCCTCTCACAGGGACTGAAGGTCCCTCAGAAGCTGGTGGGGGCTTGCCAGGAGAGAGATGCAGCAGGAGCCAGACACTGTTCATCACAGACTGGTTTTACTGGGGGGTGGGGGGCACAGAGACCCCTATGGTAAGCACAGAGCTGAGGGTGCTGAGGTGGGATCGGGAGGCTGGGTGGTTATCCAGCAGCTGATGGAGCCCTCCATGGCTGGCTGTCCAGCTGTCCAGCTGTTGTCTGGCTGTCTGGTGTGGATTGGCTGCACAGACTGGGTCCTTGGTCCGGGTCCAGGTGGGGGCTAGGTGAATTCTGGGAAAGACAGGAATCCATGCTTAGGCCCTCACTCTGTAGCATGACTGGGTACATCTGTCAGCCCCTCAGCAGGACGCTGGGGGTGAGGGCTCCATTGATGCCAGACAGCTCTGGCAGGGAGCTGTGGAGGGTTTACTGGTCATTTTTGCAGCATGCAAAGATGATGGAGAGACAGCACAGGTGGGATGCTGCACTCCCAGCCACTGTCACAGTGGACTGTGTGCCAATGGCCGCAGATCCTCCTGCAGCACTGTTCCACTGGCTCCCGCATCCACCTGTGCCCACCTGTGCCCACCCGTGCCCACCCGCACTCACCTGGGGAGACCAGCCGGGCCCAGAGGCAGCAGAGCCCCAGGAGCAGGAGCAGCGACAGCAGCCGCATGGCACGGATGGGCAGCGTGGGGGCTGCCTCCCTGGGCACAGGCAGGGGTTTAAATCCTCCTGGGGCAGAAGGCTGGTGCCCACGACCTGGCCCGTGCCCCAGCACCTGACACGCTCCATCCGAGCGTGAACCCTCCCGTCCCCTCCCTCCCGCGGGCAGCTGCTGCTGGACGAGCCTCGGGGGAGGCAGGAAGGTGCTGCTGCTTGGTGCTGGGCTCCGTGCAGCCCCGAGAGAGCCGCGCTGTGCCTCGAGACAAGAGCAGCCAATGCAACTTCCCACTGCAGGAAACACGTACGGGGCAGGCAGCAGCAAGGGGCCGGGGGATCCCACTTGGGGCTGGCCTGGTGAAACAGTGGAGGAGGCTCTGCGGGCCGGGCGCTGTGGAGCAGCCCGTGGTGCCCTGGCAGCTCTCCGGGCATTGTTCTGCCTCTGGGAACAATCGCTGGTTTCTGAGGGACGTCCTGTGACCGGACACGGTCCACAGCCCCACGCTGCCACCGGCCCCTGAGCCCTGCATCTCCTGGCCAGCCGCTGCCCAGCTGGCCCAAACCTGGGGACCAGGAAAAGCCCAGGGCCATGGAGTCCTGGTGCTGGGGACAGGGGGTGGGGGCTCTGCGTGAGCGCCAGGGCTGCAGGGCTGGAGCAACGGGTCCCGTGTCCTTGCCGGAGGCAGAGTGGGTGCTCAGATTCCCGTCACGCGGTGCTCAAGCTGCCCCTGCCCCTTCCATGGGATTGGCCGCACCGGACACTGCAAAGCGTTGCAAGGACGGCACCGGAGCTGCCGGGGCTTTCCGGCAGCGCCTGTCCCGGGGAGAGGCAGGAGGGCTCAGCACTCTGCACGTGTGTGTGCGCACACGTGGGAGCCAGGTGTGGACACGTGTGTGTGCGTGTGCAGTCCACGCTCCCGGTGCTCCCGCTTTGCCCCTCGGCGCCGCTCCTGCCGTGCGCCCTGGCCTGGCCGGGAGCATCATCCCGGTGGCACAATGCCGCCTCTGTCCCTGTCCCTGCCGGGTGTCCGCCCTGGGAGGGGCCGCATTCCTGGGTGTTCCCCGAGTACCCCGGTCACTGCTTTCCCATAGAGGAGGTCTGGCTCTGCCCTCACGGCAGCACCCACTGCTTACCCTGCGGATCCCCGGGGTCAGGGCAGGACAAAGGGGTACGACACAGCACCTCCTCGTCTGGGAGTGGTTTTCTGTCATGTGAAAAGTCAACATCTACCTGGGAGCGGCCCCCCGCATCTCTGGGATCGTCCCTGCATCCACCGTGGTGTTGTCCCAGCCTGGCCATGGTGTTACTGCCGGTGCAGGGACGGGGGGGGCTGCTCTGGAAGACGCCAGTGATCACCCGGCCGCCGCGATTCCCCGGGGAGATAGCAGGAAAAATTCAGCCCCAGTGGATTTTGGCGCTGTGGCCACTGAGGGTGGCCGCTAAGTCCCTGCGCAGGGGTACCTTTCCCACTGCCCACCCTGACTCTGCACCCCCGACCGCCCCCGGCACGTCCCTCAGGATTTGCTCCCACCCCTGCTCAGGACTGGCCACGTCAACGTGTCCCGTGCCCGGGACACTGCCAGGACCTCATCCTGGGGCTTCGGAGGAGAGGCAGGAACAGCTGCGGGGGGGCGTGGGCGGGGGGCGCGGGCGGGGAGGTGGCACCGCCCTCCAAACCCCACCACGACTCCGACTTTTCTGGCACCTCCCCACGGAGCTTTCCTCGCCCTCCCCTTCCCCCTTGGGACAGTAATTACGGCAGTAATTAGGAAGACAATTATTCCTGCTGAATGGGAACATCTTAGTCTGTTTCTCCCTCCTTTGGGCAGGTTTCAGCCCACGCCCTCCCACAGGTACCGGCGGGGGCCCCCCAGCCCCCCGCTGCCGTGGGGCCCGCGCGG
>VZTG01010069.1:101014-185206 GCA_013397845.1 Melanocharis versteri | reverse complement strand
GGTCCCGCCTGGAAGCTGGGAGGGCTGCGAGCCGTGTCCCAGCCCCAGGGGCCACCCAGACACGGTGCAGCCGCTGGACCCCGACCTGCTGCCGGGAGCAGGGGGCTGCCGGAGGGCACAGGACACGGCTCCGCACTGGTATTCCCCGGGAAGGGGGCTGGTGAAGGGGACGGCCCCAAACCGAGAGAGGGTGATGAAGGAGGCGGCAAAGGGACAGAGGTGTCTATAGGATGGGAATGGATGGGAACATCACCGTCCAGCAGGACCTGCCTTCCACAGCCTCAATGGTAGGCAGCGAGGTGGTACCCACAGGCTCAGCCCTGCGCGTGAGTCCGTCTGCCCGGGATGCTCTCTGTCAGACATGAGGGAGCATGGGAGGAAGCGATGAAAGGATACAGCTCTGGCACAGCCTTTCCCCAGGACTTGCATCACAGGGAGCACAGGGGGAACGGTGCTGCAGCGTGCCGTGCCCCAGCCCTTCCCTTGCTGATGGCTGTGCCAGAGCTGGCGGCTTTCCATGCCCTGGCATGGCGCTGTCATGATCCCTGGCAATGGAGAGGCCAGTGCCAACCTTCCCATGTCTGTCCTCAACACAGGCTTGTCCCCAGGTGGCTGCGGCAGTTGCTGGTGGTGTCCCCAGCCCACCCTGGGCATGCTGCTGCCACCCAGCTGGGCTCCCCAAGGGGTGTGCCGGGACAGCTGTCCTGTCCTACCGGTCCCCCCAGCTCGAGGGCTGTGACAAGGATGCCACCAGGGAGACCAGGCCCTGCCTGGGTGTGGCTCGTTACCTGCATGGCAGGAATTAGCTAGGTTTAGGCACCAGCCCTGCTCCCTCCGCCCCGCCCGCGCTCCTTAAATCCCAGCCCACCACACCCGAGGCCAGACTCAGCCATCCAGGGCACCATGGAGCTGCCACCTGGCCGTCTTCTCCTCCTTGCTGCCCTGCTCTCTCTTGCCAAGAGGTCCAGCCTGGCCCCGCGCTCAGCTGGACGACAGGAGCTGGGGATGGGTGAGTGTGGCTGGGTCATGGCTTGGAAATGGGGGTGCTCTGGGTGCTGCTGTTGCCCAGTGCTTCCCACTGCCCCGGGTGCTGCTGTTGCCCGGTGCTTCCCACTGCCCCAGGTGCTGCCAGGTGCCTATGAGTGTGGGGCTGTGGGAGCCTGGGATCTGACCCCAGGGCACTGGGGGGCTGCTGAGGCCCCTACTCTGTGCCTCTCACTGGTGTCCCGGCCACTGTGTCCTGCAGCAAAGCCTGGGTACTGCTACCACATCCCAGAGGTGGAGGGCCTGCTGAACAAGGACTGTGGCTCCTGCCACATGGGTGCCTCCTGTTCGCACTGCACCAGCGATGCCGACTGCCGCGGAGTCACCAAGTGCTGTCCCAGCAAGTGTGGCTACACATGCCAGGAGCCAGTGCTGGGTGAGGACTCAGTGCTGTGGTGATGGGGCTCTGGAGCAGCAGCGTGGCATTCACAGGGGTGGGTGGGTGACAGGAGCAGTCTTGGCTCACATGGGGTGGCAAACTGGGAAGGGAGGTCCCTGGGGTGCTCCTGAGCTCTTGGTGGGTCTTGCAGACCCTGGGGGTCACCGCACTGTGCTATGGGGAAGCTATTGGTGTGTGGGGCAGTAGGCAGGCAGGTGCAGAGCTGTGTGCTGGCACAAAGGGTATGGCAGCCAGAAGGAGCCAGAACTGTGCAGAGCTGTCTGAGGGCCTGAGAGCACTGAGCGTGGTGGTGTCCCACCCCTGCCCTGGCTCAGCCTGTTCCCTTTGGATCATGCAGACTTCTGCTACCTGCCCTCAGCCTGTGGGAACTGCAAGGCGCTCTTCCACCGCTTCTTCTTCAATGCCTCCAGCCAGCAGTGTGAGGAGTTCATCTACGGCGGCTGCGGCGGCAACAGGAACAACTTCAAGACCAAGGGCGAGTGCTTCCAGGCCTGTTCCCATGTCAGTAACTAACAGTGTGCTGTGGGCCGTGGGCCACAGATGGCAGCTGCTCCTGGCCCCTCTCCTGATGCCCCGTCTCTCAGTTCCAGGCACCTGGTAGTGCTGGCCCGGGAAGTGGTGGCTTCTGCGCAGGCCCTACCTGGGGGAAGCTGCTGTTGGTGGCCACGTCCCCGACCCCACAGGGAGACATTCCCCATGGGGCTGGTGGCAATGAGGGCTGTGGGCCAGGGTGGCCATGCTGGGGGCTGTGGCTTGCCTGGCATTCTCACTGGCCTAAGGACAGGGACAAGTGCCCATGTCAGCATGGATCCCCTCTCCTATGTGTGGTGCCTGACCTGAGGAGCCTGTCCCTCCCCTTGGACTGTGACAATACAAGGACAGGTCCCTGGATGAGCACGTCTGGGTCTGGTCCTTCCTGCCTGTGCTGGCAGGAGCAGACGGCGCCCGTCCCTCTGGGCACTCCTCCCTCACGGGCACTGGGCGGTGGGTGCCTCCAGCAGCATGGCATGGCAGGGCTCACCCAGCCACCACCCTGCGGCTCCCGGTGCCACGGATGGGCTCAACCCTGCCTTCAACCTGCCAACATCACCTGGCTGGGAGCTGAAGCCACCGAATGGAGGAGGAACAGCTCCTGCCTCGATGGATGCCTGGGGTGGTGTCTGTGCCCAGCCTGCCCTGATTCGGGTCTGTGTCTGCACTGCTTCGTGGCCCTGCGGCACCAACTCCGGCTGAACCTCCTGGCCCTGGGGGCCTCAGGTGATTTCAAGGCCACTGCGGGAGCACATGGGGCGGCTGGGGGCAGCCAAGCACTCTTTATTACTGGAGGTGGTGGGGAGGGGACAGGCCAGCTGGGGCCCGTGACTGTCCCATGTCCCCTAATGAAGGCATCTTCCTGCTGCAGAGGAGCTGCTCTCCCATCACGCAGCATCTGAAAAGGAGGATGTGCTTTTAGGGAGCAATGAGACTGCAGGAGTGAGGGACCGGTGGCCATGATTGCAGCCGTGCTGGCCAGCTCCATGAGAGCTCCATCCCACTCCGCATCACTTCAGATCCCCTCGCCCTGCAAATGCATCTGCTGGGAGCAGAGCAATGGGGCAGCAGCGGGAACTGGCCTCACAGTGGTGCTGAGCTGGGAGCATGCTGAGGGCTGTGCCCTTCATACAGGTCAGCTGGCACCCTGCATGACCTGGTGTTAGCCCTGGTGCTGGCCCCCTCACGCTGGCCATAGACCTCCTTACCACCAGACACCTGCGTGCAGACGTGGCCGCAGCCGTTGCTGCAGCACTTGTGGCCCCAGGGACACTCCTCATCGAGGCTGCACAGGTCCAGGCAGGTCCCACCGCCCCCAGGCATGGGGCACGCTCCACCTCTGCCTGCAGGGCAGAGCACCCTGCCGTGGGCCACCCAGCTGGGACACCCCATGTCTCCTGGGGCAACACCCGGGTTTCCTGGGCCTCACCTCCAGGAGTGTCCAAGCAGACACGGCCGCAGGAGGTGCGGGTGCACCTCTGTCCCCAGGGACACTGTGAGTCAGCCTCGCACTCCTCTGAGCACCGCTCAGCACCGCGCCGGGGCACAGCCACAGTGTCGTGCTCTGTGGGCAGGGGAGGATGGTCACCCGGTGACCCTGAGCTGAGGCCATGTGTGCTCATCACTTGCACAGAAAGAGGGGGAGGCGTGGAAAGAGGGATGGAGGCAGACCATATCCCTGGAGGGTGTGAGACCCCCACAGGTACAGCTGCCTTGGCAGACCCCACTCAGGGTTCCGGTGTGGTCATGGTGAGGGGTCCTCACTGGGGAGGAAGGGCCAGGATGCCCCAGGGGTGGGTGCCAAGGGGACCTGGGCTCTGTCCTTGCCGGGCTGGACGGGTGTGAGGGGCTGACCTTGCAGAGAGGTTGGCGTGCAGACATGGCCACAGCCGTTACTGCAGCACTTGTAGCCCCACGGACACTCCTCGTCGAAGCTGCACAGGTCCAAGCACGTGCCTGCCTCCCTGGGGATGGGGCACACTCCCACTCTGCCTGCAACGTGATCACCCAGCTGCGGGACATCTGGCCAGGGGCTACTCACCATGAGGCACCCCAGGGCAGCCACACATGGCTCCCGGAGGGCCTGGCTGGTTCTCACCTCCAGGGATGTCCATGCAGACATGGCCACAGCCGATGCTGGTGCACCGCTGTCCCCGGGGACACTGTGAATCAGCCTGGCACTCCTCCACACACCGGCCATCAGCTCTGCCCCCGCTGTCTGCAGGGGCACAACAGCCAACTCGCTGTCACCTGGCTGCCCTTAGGGGGCTGGGGCCACCTCCCCCCACACAGGCTGTGCCCTCTACCTCTGGGCACGGCCACGCACTCCCAGCCGCAGCCGGTGTCACAGCACTTCTCCTCTCGCCGGCAGACACTGTCATCCAGGCAGTGGCTCCCGCGCCGGCGCCGCGGGTCCCAGCACGGCTCTGCCCGGGGACACTCTCCAGGGTGCTCTGCCAGAGGAGGGGACCCGGGTGAGGGCGAAGCTCCCAGCCCTGCTCTCACATCACTTCCCTGTGCTCGTGGCCGGGCTGCCACGCTCACCTCGGGCAGGGCGGGTGCAGCGCATGGCGCAGCCAGAGAAGCAGCACTTCTCCTGCCGGGAACAGTCCCTGTCGTGGGTGCAGGAATCCATCTCCGTGCACGGCTCCGATGCGTGTTGTGGCCTCACCTTTGGGCACTCACCGGGTTTGTCTGAGAGGGGCAGCAAGAGACAGCAGGAGGAGGGACCACCCTGTGTTTCAGGCACCTCCTTTTCTGCAGGCCCGGGGTGCCCTCATGACTGCACCCGGGGATATGAGCGCCTGCCCTACGGCAGCACCGTCCCACATCCTGCGCCCAGGAGCTTTGACAGCATTCCCGCTGGAATCACCGCTCTGGCGACCATCTCCTCACCTGGTTCGGGGGCTGAGCACACGTAGCCACATCTGCTGCTGCTGCAGCACTTCTCAGCCCCCGGGCACTGCCAGTCCCTGGTGCAGGTGGTGCCACACGGGGCCAGCGGAGCCTCCTCAGCCAGCGGGCAGATGCCTGGTTTCTCTGGGGGCGGGAGGCAGCACGGCTGGGAGTGCAAGCAGCAACAGCGGGTCTTCCCCACCCAGTCTCACAGTCCCTGGAGCTGGGGGACACCCCTGCCCGTATCGGGCACCTCGGGACGGGGGCAGGCAGACATAGTCGCAGCCACGGAGGCAGCACTTCTCCTCGTGGGGACACTCGCCATCGTGCCAGCACCAGGCTCTGCAGTCGTAACTGGGGAACAGCCCGGCACGGACTGGGCAGAATCCGTCCTTCCCTGCAGGCACGGTGTGGGGTGGCTGCAGTGCCACTGCTTGGAGACACAGCCGTGGGGACCAGGGCACGTGGGGCTGTCGAACCTTTGGGGTGGCTCCCAGCCCCCTCGCCTTGGCTGTCTGCCACACAGTGCCGGCTGCACAGCTGGTGACAGCACACGTGGGATGGGGGACAGTCCTGGTCCTGGAGGCATCCCCACTGGTGCAGCAGTGGCCGTTGAGTGGCTGGGGCAGGGCTGCTGTCCTCTGCACCGCGCGGAAGGATGAGAGCAGGATGGCGGCCTCACCAGAGGGTGGTCGCACTGTCCCCTCCCCACTCCAGTGCCCACCCGGGAGCTGTGCAGGGTTTCCCCACCCCACACCCGGCAGAGCCCACCCTGGCAAGCGTGGGGTGAGGGGTCTCGTTTGTGCCACAGCTCCGTGCCATGGTGGCTGCTGCCTCACGGCATCATTCCCGGCCTCTGAGCCACGTCCCCGCCCGCACTGCCCATCCCGTCCCATCCTGCCTCACCGGCCGGCATTCCCGGCAGGCACTGGTGGCCGCAGCTGCTGTTGCAGCATTTCTGCGCGTCGGGGCAGTCGCCGTCGCCTCGGCACCGCTCCCGGTACGGTCCTGGCTGCACCGTGGGGCCCTCGCTGGGCCTGGGCTGGTCTGGCAGGGCAGAATGGGTGTGACGATTCAGCATCCCCCACTGGCCGCCCTGCCTGCCCCGGGGGTCCCTGGTTCCCCGCACATTCTTGGCGCCTGCGGCCACGTCCCGGCGTTGGGATTTCCCGGCAGCTGCCAGGAGCTGCCGGTGCAGGGGAAGCTGCGTGTGCTGCCGCAGGGGCCAGGGCGCCAGGGAGACAGCTATGGCACACAGAGTCCCTGGGGTGAGCCAGGGCTCCCAGCCGTCCCCGCCGAGTCCTTACCCTGCGCCGGCTCCAGGCAGGCAGAGCCGCAGCCCAAGGGGCAGCACTTCTGCCCTCCCAGGCAGTCCTTGTCCTCCAGGCAGGGGAAGGAGCAGGGGGCAATGAGCCCCTCGGGGGCTGCTGCCGGGCAGGCACCGGGCTTCTCTGCAGCGCCGAGGGGCCGAGAGGTGAGGCTGCACTGCAGTGTCCTAGGGCAGCACAGGAAAACCTGCCCCTGCCAGACCCCTCTGCCTCGCCCTGGCTGGACCCCTTCCTGTGTCCCATCCCAGAGCCTTCCCAGCGGCGGTCAGGGGGCTGCCAGCAGCGCACAGGGAGCTGCTCCATAGCAATGGGGATTGCACAGGGAATGGGACAGGGAGAAGGGTGCCAGCTGCCCCGGGACAGAGGTGCTGTCAGCGCCTGTACCGCGATGCCGTACCTTCTGCCGGGGGGATGCAGCGGAGCCGGCACTCCCAGTGGCAGCACTTGAGCCCAGCGGGGCAGCTAGAGTCATTGGCGCAGAGTGGGGACTCCAGGCGCAAGCAGCGCATGAAGTCCCGTGGACACCTCCCCGGTTTCTGGGAGTCCCCTGCGTTGGGATGGCAATGTCAGGACAGTGCCAGAGCCCCTCATCCTCCATCCCTGGGGAAGCAGGATGTGGGTCTCTCTGCAGGGGCCAGGGAACTGGAGCAGGGACTGCAGCCCAGGGGGCTGGAGACTTCTCTGCATCATGGCCCGGGGCTGCTGGACCCCCACACCGAGACCTGCATGGCACAGCAGAGTGTGGCACAGTGTAGCATGACACGTCATGGTGTGGTGTGGCACGGGCCTGTGTGTGCCCTCGCAAATGCCACGAGGAATGTCACTGGCCCTGTCAGGGTGAAGCCAGCACCGAGCCAGCACCAGCTGGAGGTCAGGACCTATTCCTGAGCATCCTGCTGCCGCGGGCATCCTCACTGCAAGCAGCACACTCCTCACTGCTGCTGTCTCCTCCTCTTCCTTCTCCTCCTGCTCCTCTGTGCCTGTGCTCCTCTTGGCCATGCTGGGAAACTTGGGACAGCCCTGCCTCTGGTACAGGCGAGCTCCAGCTGGCGCCTGTGCCCGGCTCCTGCTGCCAGCTGGGGCTGCGGCGGGAGCTGCCTGTGCCAACAGCCCGTCCGGCTGCGGCGGGGCCGGGTGTTTGGGCTGCAAACAGACGCTGCCGGAGTTTCACTGCAAACAGCAGCTGCTTGGTTCAAACAAAGAGGCACCGGCTGTGGTCTTGGTGTGGGCAGAGCCACGCCGCACACGGGCACCACCGCCCCAAGCATTGTCCCACGGCGGGGGGCTGGCAGCAGGGGTCTGTGCCCAGGATGCAGCACAGACCCTGCTGCACGTGGTGCCCCTGGGAGCCGACAGTCGCTGTGGCCGTGGGGTGCAGGGGGTGCCCACGGGGGTGGGGGCATGCACAGATGACCCTGCACCCTGAGGTGGGAGCAGGGTCCCCCAGGCAGCAGGGCTGCGGTGCAGGTGCTGCAGCCAGCTGGGACATGGTCCCTGTCAGCGTATGCTGGGCAGGGACAGAGGGGACACGGCAGGGACGCGGGGACCCCAGGCTGCCTGTGCCTGGCAACTGCTGGGTTTGACTCCTGGTACTCACCGCCCTTCTCTGGTGTTACGCTCGGCTCTGCCCTGAGGATGAGGAGGCTCAGGAGGAGGAAAACTCCTGGGCTCATGGTGCTGCCGGGGATGTTGTGCGTGTCTGGAGCTGAGCTGGGGCTTGGTTTAAAGTCTGTCGCGGGGGTGCCTGAAGTACCAGGGCAGCTGAAGCTGGGCTGCCTGCTGTGGCAGCTGGTTGTGCTGTGGGCAGGAGGGGCAGGAGGAGGGGCAGTTCCCAGAACCCGCCGGCGCCCCGCCAGCCATCCCGCTTATCTCTGCCCAAGCCCTGCTTTGGGGTCAGTGTGACCTGTGGGGCTGGGGAGGCCAGATGGGGTCAGGCACTGCTGTCCCTCATGTTGCACCGCCCCATCCTTGCTGGAGCTGGCTGCCACTCCCTCGCTGGGTTTCCTTCCAGCCCCAGTCACCCCTCTACTCCCTGGAGTGGGGGCTGTGGATAGACCCCATGGCTTGGTCCTGGCATGGCAGTGGGAGCAGCACGAGGGATTCTAACAGCTCTACTGCGATGATGCTGCTCCTCAGCCAAGTGTAGCCTCCACGCATGGGACTGCTTGGGATCCAGCACCATGAGTAAGCAGGTCCTGCCGTGGCCCTTGGCACATGGATGATGCTCCCTGCCCCCTTCCTTGTCCGGGTGCTCCCTCTGTCCTGACCCGTGACTGCTTTTCCCACCAGGTTTTCACACTCTGGGATGCAAATGAGCCCTTCCCTGGCACAAGGAATCCGAGGGAACTGGTTTTCCATTCCATGACTGCTGAGGGGACATCATGCAGCCCCCAGGCCCAGCAGGATGGTTACCATGGAACGATGATGGCTGGAAGTCACCTGCATGGAACTGGGACCCTCTCCCTGCCCTGGGGCAGCACCTGCGTGCAGGGACAGCTGCCTGCACCTCCCTGCCTGCACGCAGCCCAGGCTGCCAGCGCCTCTAGGAACCAGAGCACAGAACAGGGATGGTGACCCAGAGCAGAGGTGGCTGTGGGATAGTTTATTCTGTCTCAGTGCTGTGGAGCAGCTGGGGCCATTGTGGATGCAGGGTTTTGCCTCATGCAGGGTTGCTAGGAATCTCGGCCATGGGGTAGTGCAGGCAGTACGCAGCCCTTGATGGCACGGCTGGGGGTGCCAGGGACCCTGACCAGAAGCATCAGAGTCAAGGCTGGTGCCATCCTGCCAGTGCAGAGGGACCAGCGCAGGGAGAGGTGTGGGGCACAGCAGCACCTCTGCTCAGCCCACAGGTGCAATGGCAGTGGGGTGGGGGATGACCCTGAAATGGCAGCTCCCTTCCTGGCCACGGCTATGCTGTACCTGGAAGAGGCAGGTGAGGTAGTCAGTGAGGATGGGTGCTCCCTTTCTGAGGGATGAGGGGCCCTGTGGTGCTCTCCCCCTGGGCCCCCCTCTGTCCCCTCCAGGCTGGACCCAGGAGGCAGCAGGCAGAAGGGGGCCATACCCCACAGTGGGCGGACGCAGAGCCGGCTGCAGCCCTGCAGGCAGCACTTCTGGCCAAGGGGACAATCCTTGTCCTGCAGGCACAGGAGGAGGCACTTGGCTGCCCGATCACCCTCTGCTGCAGGGGGACAGAGACCTGGCCACGCTGGCACATGCAGAGAGAGAAAGGGGTGAGTGGCTCAGGGCACCCTTCCAAGGTGGGGGAGCTGCCCTGCCTGCAGGGATGAGCTCCTCACTGAGCTCCTGCCCCACGGGACAGCAGCTCAGTCCCCAGCTTCCCATTGCCCCCAGGAGGGTCACGGTGACAGAGCAGGGAGGGGGCGCAGGGGTCCTGGCCCCACAGGGTGCTGATGGTTTACCCTTGGTGGGTGGTTTGCAGATGTGGCCACAGCCAGTGGTGCAGCACTTGTTGTCCCCAGCGCAGTCACTGTCGGTGTCACACAGCTCCAGGCAGGGCCCCAGGGAGCCCCGCAGCACCATGGGGCACACGCTGGGCTTCACTGCGGCACGGTGGCTCCCTGGTGACAGTGAGGAGTGCGGCTGTGCTGGGATTCTGTCTCCAGCCCTACTCCTGGCATGGCCTCGGTCTCCATCCTGTCCCTGTCCTGTGCCTCCATCTTCCTTCCCAGAGCAGCATGATGACCTCAGCCACCAGCCTCACACCCATACCAGCACCACCACACAGCTCTACATGGGATGCCAGCTGGTAGCTGGAGTGGTGAAGGACAACCCTTGCTCTGTTTGCAGCAGCATGTACTCTGAGTGGGGTGCAGGAGGGAGGGTCAGGAGAGGGTTCAGCCTTTCACGCCCTTGGGGCCATCTCGCACCCATCACGGAGGAGCTGGGCATGGGGATCCCTTCCCACAGCACCCTGAGGGCCAGCTCTCGGCAAGGGGCTCATGAGGGCTGGGGCTGTGCCCAGGGCAGGCGTGTGGCACCGGGACCTGCAGCCAGCGGCACACACTCCCTGGGGCCTGGATGGATGCCACCAGCTGCACACTCGGCCGGGCACAGCCGCTGTGGCTCGTCCAGCGGTACGGCCAGGCACACGCTGGGCTCTGCCACGGGGGAGCTGGGCTAGCACCAATGCAGTGGTGGGCTGGATGTGGGAATCAGAGAGGGCTGGCGGGGCTGTACCTGTGTCCGGAGGGGTGCAGGCCAGCCCACAGCCAGAGAAGCAGCACTTGTGTTCCCCAGGGCAGTCCCGGTCATCGGTGCAGCGGTTGGGGCAGACAGCAGCTCTCCTCTGGGCACGCTTCCATGGGCAGAACCCAGGTTTGGCTGGAGGGAAGGCTCAGGGTTTGGCATGCAGCCAGCCTGGCCCCCCTGCCCATGGCTCCCCTACAGTGCAATGGGGGCTGCGGACCCCTGGGGCTGTCCCAGGACATCCTCAGCCTGGCATGGGGATCTCCAGGATGCCTCACCTGGCTCAGCGAGCACGCAGCGGGTGCAGCAGCCGCGGGTGCAGCACTTCTCCCCCGAGCGGCATGTGGTGTCGTTGTGACATCTTGTCCCACAGCTTGGCCCAATGGCACTGCCAGCACGGGGGCAGTAGCCCGGGCTCTCTGCAGAGGGACATGCTCCATGCAGCCGTGTCCCAGGGAGCAGGGCTCGCTCCAGGGGCACCAACACAGGCACCAGCCCACATCCCACCCGTTGCCCGACCCTCGCGCTGGCATCCCTTGGAGTGAGCAGCGGTACCTGTGGTGGGCAGGAGGCAGGTCCAGACCTTCCCAGTCTGGCAGCACTTCTCAGCACCAGGGCAGCCATGGTCGGAGAGGCAGTACAGTCTGGGGGGCCAAGGGGCTCCACTCGCCCCCGCCGGGCACTCACCCACTTTGGGGGGCGCAGGTGGGGCAGTGGGGGTCCAGTGTCCCTGCAGGGCCCGGTGTGGAGATGCAGTGAGGGTGAGGGCAGTGCCCTGGTCCCTGGGGCTGTGCTGCTGGGCCAGGGCGAGCAGTGCCAGGAGCACCAGAAGGGTGCAGTGGCCCAGCATCACGCTGCAATTGATGTTGTGCTTCTGGACGATGGGCTGGGATTTAAACCCTGCTGGAGTGGGGGCTGGCCAAGCCAAGCTGTTCCTTCTCATGGCAGCACAGTTCCAGGACTGTGGGAGTGCTGAGCATGAACAATTCAGCTTGGGGGAGACTCCTGGGGCAGTGCTGGGCTCGTGGCCCATGGCTGACACATCCTCCACAGCTCCCTTTCCAGGTCACTGGTGACCTGCGAGCAGCTGGGCCAAGGGCTGAGCAGCACTCCCAGAGCCCCACCACTGTGAGCATGGGTGGGACACAGGAGCAGTGTCCTGTCCCAGTCTTCAGTGTCCACTGGATCTCTCGTGGCACACGTGGAGCAGGGAGAGCTGCTGTGGTGCTGTGGTGCTTGCCCAGCACTGCACCAGATGCTGGGCAGTACCAGGAAAGGTGTGGGGCTCACTCAGTCCTGGGGGATGGTTCTGCTCTGTCCCCTGCCAAGGGTGGGGGCTCTGGAGGTGCCAGCCTCACTCAGGCAGTAGGGATGTGCTCCGATCCCAGGGGCTGGGAGCAGGAGCAGGCAGGTACAGAAGGAACAGGGCCCCTGGAGACCTGTGCAGAGCAGGAAGTGCCAGGGGAAAGCAGGACAGGAGCAGGACCCCAGCTTTGAGCAGGCAGGGAGGGATGTGGCAGGGGCAGGCATGTGGGTTGCACTGCCCAAAGCTCCTTCAGGCTTCTGCTGTGGGCAAGGTGCCACAGCCAGGCTGGGAGGGCAGAGGTAAGGAGGAGTTTGGGTGATGCTCATGTACAGGCACACACTGCAGCCTGTTTGTCCCTTGGCCATTGCAGTGTGGGGAGCAGAGAGCATCTCTGCTCTGATGGGACACGGACACAGCTGCACCTCGACAGCCGTGCTCTGAGCATGGTGGAGGAGCCAAGGTGGAGGAGCCAGTGTGCAGGGACAGCTGGGGCCGTGGACCCATGGGACAGCCCCAGGCAGGGCACAGGCTGGGGACCCTTGGAGGAATGACAGAGTCAGTCGATGCTGCTGCTTGTGTGGAGCCCGTCCAGGCATCCCTGGCATGGGATGGAGACGCAGCTACGGTTCATGATGGAGAAGTGGCCACAGCATGCAACACAGAGGTGGCCATGGTGTGGGATGGAGAGGCAGCCACAGCGTGACAGGGAGAAGCTGCTTTATTGGTGAGAGTGCAGGGGGCTCGCCCCGAGCAGGGAACCCCAGGGAGGAAACTGAGGCTGAAGGCCCCAAGCCAGGGGAATGGTGCAGGGCCAGGGCCAGGGCATGTAGGATGGGCATCGGGCAGCAGCTTCCCTGTGGCTGGGCTGGCAGGAGGCAGCTGCACCTGCAAAGGAACAGAGGCTGTGAGCGGGACGGGTGCACGGGTGCCGTGCCACGGTGCTGTAGGATCCCTGGGGCTGGAAGGCACCCAACTGACCTCAGTGGATGGGTGTCACACAGGAGACCTTGCCGCAGCCATTCCTGCAACACTTCTGGATCCCGGAGCAGTTGGCATCGGTCTTGCACTGGTTGGTACAGACGCCCAGCATGGGGATGCCTGGGTTGACGGGTGGGCAGGTGCCAGGCTTCTCTGAAAGGCAAAGGGACACGGCTGAGACCTGCTGGCCCTGGCATGGGGGGCAGGGCCTACCCAGCAGCTCCCAAAGCTGCAGGCATGGCCCTAGCCCCTATGTGCCTTGGAGAAGGGACCACCATGGTACTCGGCATTTGCCCCATCCCATAGCTCTGCTTGTTGGTGCTCCTTGCCAGCTGGATCTGATGTGGACACGTCAGCAAGGCCATATGGCATGGTGGTCCCCAGTGGTCCCTATGCCCAGTGTTCCCGCTCAGGGACACATGGCTGGCGCAGGATGCACAGCTCCAACGCGCAGACATGGTGGAGGCCTTGGCCCTGCTGTCCTCCACAACTGCCATGGATGGCCCTGGCTGTTTGTTCATGGCATGGGGGCTCAGCCTAGGCCTCAGCCAAGATCACGTGCCCCCCAAACAGTCTCTGTCTGGCACTGTGGGGCCCCTGCACCATGCTGCCCTGAACTGTGGTGCAGCCAAGCCAGCGCTGTCCTGCAGGCAGCCATGGAGGCACCAGAGCCTCCAGGTCACATCCATGTGTCTGCAGCTGTGGATTCCAACTCCTGCACCCATCTCCTTGGGTCGCTCTCCAGCAGGACTGTTGTGGTGAGTGTGCTCAGCACAGAACAGTGCCCGCATCCTGGGCTGGCAGCTGCCCACAAGGCTGAGAAGGCAACAAGGGCTGCAATGGGGAGCGGCGCGGACCCCACCCTCCACCCAAGCCCCAGCATCATTTGGGGGTGTCCACTCAGCCCCTGCACCGCTGAGAGGAGGAAGGCGTGAGCATGGCCCAGCAGGAGCACACCCCGAGCCTGCTGGGCTCCCATGCAGCCCCCATCCCCTCTGCAGCCGGACACACACCGGGCGCCCAGGCCTGCGGCCACCACTGCACCCTGGAGCACCAGTGCTGCCGGCTGGGACGCGCTGCTGGCTCGCGGCAGTGGCACCGACTCTGGGCAGCACGGCCAGGAGCAGGAGGGAGTGTTACCGTCAGGCTTCTGGCAGGCCTTGCCGCAGGCTGCCGGGCAGCACTTGAGGGTGCTCTCGCAGTCGCCATCGGACTGGCACCCCACCGTGCAGTTCACCGCATCCACCGCCGGGCTCGGGCACACGCCGGCTTTTGCTGCAAGGCAAAGGTGGGGGCGTGGGCAGGCGCGGGGCCGGCGCCGGGCAGGGCGAGGGCGAGGGCTGCGTCCCTTTCCGGGAGATGCTGCCCCGGCCCCAGCGCTGGCTCCAGGGATGCTGCCGAGGCCGAGCGCGCCGGGCACAGGCTGGTGCTCGCCCCGGCCCCCACGCCGGCTGCCCTGGGGCTGGGAGGGAGGGATGCTGGCCGCTCGCCGGGCGTGCCGTGACGAGCCGTGCTGGGCCATGCGCTCATACTCACTGGTGTCATTCTGGGCGGATGCTGCCGGCAGCTCTGCCCAGAGAGCCAGGAGCCCCGCCAAGATGAGGACGCTGCGGGCCGTGGGCATGGTGCAGGAACCGGCTGCGCTGTGGCCGCCCGGCCGGCCTTTAAACTCCTCTCCAGGTGGGGCCGGCGGGCTCGGCCTTCCGGGTGGCTCCCAAGGGCCGGGCAGGGCCAGGCTCCCCCTTCGCGCTTGCACAACCCGAGTATCAGGTATCTGCTGCTGCTGGCTGCCGACCAGGGAGGGGGAGCCTCGAGGAGACTGGGCGGCCATGCTGAGAACTCGCCCGGCAGGAACAGCAGCCAACCACCCCTGGCCACGGCCCCCGCACGCCGGACCCCACACAGCCGCACACTGAGCCCACCGGGGTGCTGGGTCGCCATGGCCCTGCGTGGGCATCGGCCGTGGGGATGAAGTGGTACCGCTCGCAGGGAGCGAGGCAGGCGCAAGTGCACCGGGGACACGGCATCACCCGTCCCTGCTCAGACTCAGCCTGCACTGCCCCCGCCACAGTCATGAGCTTGAATGGAGCCCCTGGCCTGGGTCGCTGATGCCCCGAGGCCGGGAGGAACTAACGATGCAGGCAGGGCTGTGGCTCAGCTCTACTGCTGCTCGCTCAGCTCCTGCTCCTGTTGCAGCCACTGTTCTCCTCCAGCTCTTGCTCCTCAAGTGAAGGGTCCTCCCGGCTGCCTGTGCCTTGGGCAGGCGCCTGCCCCGGAGCTGCCCTGCACTCCCCGCAGCCACGGGAGCTCCTGCCCGGCCGCAGCCCTGTCCCACGGACCCTGCCATCCTCACAGCGTCCCACAGCACTGGGGGTGCCGATGGACCATCCGGCAGCACTGTTTGTGCAGGTGGCTGTCAAAGAGTGCTATTGACATGCCCTCTCAGTGCTCCGAGGCACGGTGGTATTGGGGCTGTATGACCCCAATCCCTTCGGCCTGTCCGGGATACCCTTCCCATGGCATGTCTGGTGGGAGAGGACACTTCACTGCCCTGGCAATGTCCAGCTGGGGATGGTTTAAACGGGCCCAGCTCGCCCACCTGGTGTGGCTGCCCTGCTCACATCCGCATTTGCCACTCTGCCGGCGGCCATGTCCTTCACAGCTTCCTGCAGGAGGAGGAAACCTGCCCTCTTCCTGGTGATGTGCCCTTGCTGCTGGCTGGGGCAGCCCCAGCTCTGGGCATCTTGCAAACTTGCATGGGCCAAGGGTACGTGGGGCTGGGACACGATCCCTGCCTGAGTCACGAGCTGGCGTCCGCTCTGCCGGGGTCCGTCTCCAGGTAATTTAACCCCACAGTCAACAATGTGGCACGGCGGCGTGGCAGTAAATCAGTAACTGTTTGCCTTTGCCTGTGGTCCCCTCCCTGCCTGGGTGTTTATGCAGGAACAGGAGCTGGTGCTCAGCTGCCTGCCCCACCGCCGCACCTCATGTCACCGCTGTCGGCAGTGGGAGTGACACATGGGCAGAGGCCTCGAGTGTCAGGGAGAACATCAAGGCAGCCCTTGTCCCTGCACCCTCCAGAATGGGGACCTGTTGAGCAGCCGCTGGGACCTGGCCATGCTCAGGCTGGCTGGGATGCTCCCACAGTGGGCCCAGGGCCAACATGGGGATGCCAGGAATGAAAACAACCATCTTGCAGCCTTGTGGCCCCTGCGCCAGGGCCAGAGCACAGTGCTGTGTCAGCCAGGGTGGGATGGGGGTGGTAACAGCTGGGAGGTGAGCACACTGCCCACCAGGATGGCGGGGAGGGACCTGCACCATCCCTGCCTGTGCAGCACAGGGACAGAACCCACCTGGACCCAGCAGCAGCTTCTCTAGAGCAGCAGCACTGCTGCCAGTCCCACACTGCCCGCCCAGGGTCAGTGGTGTCCCACTGTGACTGGGCTGTGGCCCTGTACTGGTGCTGTCCTTGAGCGCCATTGCCCTGGTCTGACCCTGTGACAGCTCTGCCCCAGCGTGGGGTGGCCTTGGTGCTGGCAGTGAGCAGCCAGCACTGGGAGGCTGTGAGGGTGGATGCCAGCAGCCAGGATGCATAAGAGCAGCTGGATAAGAGCAGAAGGAAGCCCAGAAATGGAAGGCTTACGGAAGGAGACGAGGGGGAAGCCACAGGGCAAGGTGAGAGCTGGGGGCAGCAGTGTGGGCACCAGTGGTTTTGCCCATGGTTGTGCCTCAGCTCCAAGGTGCCCAGCTGGCTGCTGAGGGGACAATCCAGCTGAAGCTGCCCCCAGCCAGCTGGAGCACCTGGAGAGGGACTGAGTGAGCTGGCAGCAGGGCCAGCAGCTCCAGCCCACGCAGCTGGCATCATGTTCTGGGAGACAGGAATGCTTTGACTCCTGTTCCCAGTGTGTGGCATTCGAGATATTGGTGTCCCCACCCTGGCTCTGCCAGGTGCTTCCTCAGCAGGGGCTAAGGATAGCTGTGGGGAGTACAGGGGTCTGCCAGCTGTCCCCATGGCCAGGGAGAATCCTGGCTGAGCACATGGCATCAGCAGCCCCAAACTGGACCCCAAAGGCTCTTCTCTGCTGCATCCCTCATGACTGTGCCCACCACCACTGAGCCTGGTCACGGTGGCTGCGCCCAAGCCTCGCGGGTGACCGTGGCTCCTCCATGGCAGCAGGAAAGGTGCTGGAGTCACGTCTCCTGACTGCTGAGGGAATGTGGTCAATGATTAAAAGGGGCACATTGAGGTGCCCCTGAGCAGTGAGCCAGCCTCCCACTGCTGGCACAGAGCAGGGACAGCAAGTACAGGATAGAGAGGGACACCCCATCCTGTGGCGATGCTGGGCCCCTCAGTCGGCAGGACAGGGTCCCCACACCATGGGCATGGACCAGTTCATGGCCTCTCAGGTCCAGCTGTGCACCTGCTGAGGGCTTCTGCCACACTGCCACATCCTGCCACTGCCGATCCCCCGCCGCCCTCACTGCCCCTGCGGTGCAGACCTCGGTGGCCCTGCTCTGTGGCATTGCCACAGCTTCAGTGATGCATGGATGCTCCAGAGCTTGGGATGTGCCCGGCTCTGTGCTGTGGGATTGCTCCTACCTGCTCGTTCCGTGCGGGATCCCAGCCCCAAACAGCCCTGCAGTGCTCCAAGGGCTAGCAGAAGGCATCCACCCCAAGCCCCCCAGCACTCACCTTTGCCCTCAGCAGTCGCAGGGGCTGCCTGCAGCTGGGCACACAGGGCCAGGATGCCCAGGAGCAAAATGATGGTGGTCTTCATGTTGGTGAATGCCACAGGTATGGATGGGCAGTGCAGGTTGGCGGGGTTTATATCTATGTGGGGCTGGGGAGGGGCCATGCACACAACCTTCGTGTGCCAAAACACTCACTGCTGCTGCGTGTCACAGTTGTGCCCGAGGCAGTGACGGCCTGAGAAATTATTTACCTGGCCTTGTCCACCCTTGGCAACCCGGCTGCAGCAGGAGGAAGGACCCTCAGCACCCTTATGGGGAAAGGGAGATGAGGCCATGGGCTGGGGTCACCCCACAGCCATGGGGAGCCCAGAACTACCCAGCTGTGACAAGTGATTAGATGAGTTTGTGCGATAGGAACCCAGAGGGGGGTGCTCAGGAGGATGTTCCCCTGGGAACTGCTGTCCTGGCCGTGTGTCATGGGGGTGTTTTAGGACAGAGCAGCTATGGCTCTGCTGGGCTGTGCCCATCCTGGAGACCCAGTGCCTGCCTGCCCCAGTCCTGGCCTGGTGCCTGCGTCATGCCACGTCTGCTGGTGGAGCCTCAGGGGACAGCTGGCTGGGTCCCCGCGGGCAAGCATGGCCTCAGGGGGAGCAGGGCGTGGGAAGCCTCCATGAGACACAAGGCTGGGTGCACCCGTTGCTGAGCACCATTCCTCTGTGGGGACAGGCTGGTGGCTCGGTGCCGACACGTCTCTGGCTGCAGACATGTCCCAGCAGATGGATGCTGTGGTGGGGTCAGTACTGGGGCTGCCTCTCACCTCCCCACGCTCCCAGACTGGTGAGAGCTGACCCTGGGATGCCCAAGGTCAAAGGTGTGGGGGGTCACAGGGAGCCCATGTGAGCATGTGAAGGGTGACCATGCCAAGGGTGAGGTGTGCTCCCTGCTCTTTGGGACCCCATGGTGCTGCCACTGCTGTGTCTGAGACCCTGCTAAGCAGGACCTCTGCTTCCTGCATCCCATCCCACGCAGATGGGGGCATGGTCAGGGGACTGCAGCCCTGCCAGGCTGTTCTGTGGCTCCTCTCATTGTCGAACCATGGCCATGCAGGCACAGCTCTCTGTGCCTCACCGAATGGCAAAGGGCACCTGCAGGTGCTGCTGGCAAGTTGGGCAGAGGCAGCCTGGCTCGGGGGGCAGAGCAGGGGACTGGCAGGGCTGCTGCAAAGCACAGGGGACATGACCACGCTTTTTGAGGGGTCGGTGGAAGAGACTTGTCCTGTGCTGGAGCTGGAGAATGGCCTCAGCTGGGGTCCCAGTGTGTGGAGGGACACCAGGGACACTCCCTTCCTGGGAAGTTGTGATAAGGCCAGCCTGCCGGGATGCAGGCATCTGTACTGGGGCCAATGTGACCTCTGTGGCCTCATCCAGGGTTTTACAGCTCAACGATCGTACTTTCCCACTTGGAAATTCCTGTGTGCGTCATCCCTGTTCTGAGCAGCCGAATGCATTTGTTGCTGCCAGAACTCTGGGTCTGAAGCAGAAGGAAACATGAGCAGGAACCAAGGGCTTTCAGAGCAGCCTGGTCACATGCATGGGGTCCCTCTGGGTGACACCTTTGCCCCGATGTGGCATGTGCCACGGTGCCGCGGTGGCGATATGGGGGTCACCTGCCTCTCCCGAGCAGCCCTGGCCCTTTGGCTGGTGCTGGCGGCCCCGGGCTCTGCGCTGGGCCTTGCACTCTTCCTGCCCGGCTGCTGTGTGCCCGATGCGTGTCATGGCGAGCAGCGGCATCAGCGATGGCCCATGCCACTCGTGCGGCACATGGCAGTGTGAGCCTGGCGTGCGGAACGGACCCCAGGTCTGGGCAGCCCCCTCCCACCTGCACCCACCTCCCTCCCGCAGCTCCCCCCAGCCGGTGCCGGCGCCTCTGGCGGCTCCCCCCGTCCCCTCCCGCCGTGTGTCGCGGCTCGGGGGCCGGTCCCGTCCTGGTCCCGGCGCCGATCCCGCGCGGCGGCCGGCAGAGGAAGCTGTTGCTCCGCCGGAGCGGACCGGGAGCGGGGCCGGGCTCTGCCGGGCTCCTGCAGCGCCGCCCCGTCCCCGTCCCCGTTCCTGTTCCCGTCCCCGGAGGTGGCCCAGCATAAGAAGAACGTGGAGCTGCTGGAGCGAGTCCAGGGGAGGCCACGGAGATGCTCCGAGGGCTGGATCCCCTCTGCTCTGGAGCCAGGCTAGCAGAGCTGGGAGTGTTCATCCTGGAGAAGAGAAGGCTCCGTGGAGATCTTATGGCACCTTCCAGTGCCTAAAAACGCTCCAAGAGAGCTGGAGAAGGACTTTGGACAAGGGCGTGGAGTGACAGAACAAGGGGGAATGGTTTCCCACTGAAGAAGGACAAGGTTAGATTAGAGATTAGGAAGGAATTTTTCCCTGTGAGGGCAGTGAGAAACCGGAACAAGCTGTCCAGAGAAGCCGCGGCTGCCTCATCCCTGGAAGTGTTCAAGGCTAAATTGGATGGGGCTTGCAGCAACCTGGTCCAGTGGAAGGTGTCCCTGCCCGTGTGCTCTAGGACTGCTTGGCCCCGAGCTGGCACCATGGCTGCTGCTGGGTGCTGACATGAAAGTTCCTGTGTGTGGGAGGCAGGAGGCTGGCACCCCTTCCCCAGCACCCTGGTCCTGGAGCTGGGGGAGCTGAGGGAGATCGGGCAGGACCACAGCTGTCCCCCAGCTCAGGCTGAGGAGGGTGCCCAGCACAGGCAAGGTACTGCCCGCCGAGGCCCCACTCAGCCCTGCCTTGAGCTGTCCCTCACAATCAGGCTCTTGGGGCTAACAGCACTGGCTGCCTGAACACCCGCAGGGACTGCTGCTCCATAAGCAGCTCTAATAGCTCCTATCCATAATGCAGTGAAGCCAAGACAAGATGCAAGGCTCTGGGCTGGGCTGGTGCTGGCTGCTCACGGCTCTGTGCCACGCATGGCGCCCAGCTGGTGGCACGGCCACGCGTGGCGCCTGGCTGGCGGCGCGGGAAGGCGGCCTCCCAAAATGGGGATTTTATTACAGCCATACATCACGGCGGCGGCCTGATGCGGGCAGACGGCAGTGATTTTTCTTCATGGTTTACAGACAAATGAGGGGAAGGAAAATTGATGTGAACTTTGCTACAGCGAGAGGTCGGGTGCGGGCAGGGAGCCGGTTATGGATGAGCCAGGGACTGCTGGGGCTGCGTGTCCCTGGGGCCCCTCCCGGCCCCCTGCTCCAGGCCGGATGGATGGGAGCACTGGCAGCAGCAGGACTGGGAACATAGTGTCCAGCATGGAGACCGTGCTGCTGCTCCAGGGGGTTAGAAGAGTGGGGGCTCCCATCCCTGTGGAGGGATGCCTGGAGGGATGCTTTGCTGCTCAGGGGGACCATGTGAGCAGAGTTATTAATTCCAGCATGGTTTGGCCATGCAGTGACAGGTGGGCTGCTGTCACTGGCTGCTGGCGAGACCTTGGCTGCTCTTACCACAATTAAAGTTGTCTCCAAACATCACAATCCTGCCTAGTGTAAGATAACAGCTAATACCCTCCAATAGCAGCTATCAGCTTCTCCATACGGTCCATAAATATTAATACAATTCCAATTAGTTCCTTTAAATACATTGCCTAAATAAAGCGTTTCCAGAGCAATAAATCAGCAGCAGATTGTCCACTCACCCTGCTCAAGCCCATTGCACAGGGACTGATAAACCCCATGGTTTATCATTAACCCCTCCCCTTAGACCCAGGGAGAAGAGGGGCCCAGGTGCAGTGTGTGAACTGGTGACGCCCTGTGACCCTCATCAGCAGTAATTCATTGATGCATTTCCCCAGGTGCACCTGGTTTGCATTCCCAGTGATTTGTTCAATACCAGGACTGCCCATGTCTCACCCTGGCAGCCAGTGCCTCTGGATTGATGGCTCTGTGTCCCTGTGCTCCTCTGGAAGCTCTGTTCCAGCTGCAGCAGTGCCACGTGTCCCCCTGGCACAAGGCAGTCCCTGACCCGTGAGGCAGGAGGTGCCTCCGGGGCAGCTGCTCTGTGCAGACCCTGGCCTTCATCCCCACCTCTCATTCTTCCTTCTCCTGGGAGGTGGCAGCAGTGACCACCCTGCTGGGAGCTTTCCTGTGAGCTGGAGGAGATGGGATCCCTTCAAAGGTGCTGTGTGTGCTGTGTGTGGGGGTGAGCGTGTGCACAGGGTGACATTGCTCACAGGGGTGCAGGGGGCACAGAGCGCCGGCTGGGGCACAGGCAGCAGGTCTGAGGGGGGCATGGCATCCATCCTTCTGGTGCTCTAGCTTTGGCAGTACCGGAAAAGAACAAATACCAAGCTCATTTGCTTCAGAAGGAATTAATACGATGTGAAGCCTGGAGTGGATGATTTAGGAAGTGAATTTAAAATCTCAACACAAATAGATTTTTTTATAAGGTCAGAGGAAAGATTAAATGCTACAGACAAGCACAGCACTTGCCATTTCCAGCATCACTTTCACCATAAATATTTTGGGCTGGCGCTGTCCCTGCGCTGTCCACGTGGGTCTGAGGCTGCTCACCATGGCAGGGATGTCCCCATGGAGGGCAGCATGCCTCACCATTCCCTTCCTTCCTAGGTTGCTGCCGGCACATGGAAGCAGCCAGTGATGCTCCATGGTGAGAGGAAGGAGAGGTGGTGTGTATGGCCACACTGCTGGTGGTACTGGAGAAATCAGCTGTAGCTGCTCCACCTTGGGCAGGATCTGTTCCCAGACCCCTCCAGTATTCCTGCCAGCGGTGCTGGGGGAATCCAAGATGTGGTGCTCACTCAGCATGGTGTGTGCCCATTGCCAGTTTCTGGCTCCTCCTCTCAGTGCCTGGCACTGACCAGGATTGATGGCAAGAGATTTGAAAGGCTCCAAATGTGGAGGTTATAGCACTGAGCCACCCCCATCCATCACCGGCCATTCATTACCAAGTAACACCCTGCACGCTGGGCTGATTTCACACCTTATCTGAACCCAGCAGCTGTGCCCTAAATCCTGAGTGCCGAGACTGTCTGGAGGAATTCGGCTGCCTGTGCTTAAAATTAGTGTTAGCATCTATCATTTCCCTACACCAAATGGCTTTTGTGTCGGCACTTGGCAGCGCTCATCCGTCACCGGGGCTCCGGGCTGCCCAGCACCGTGCCCTCTCTGTCACTGTCACAGGACCCCTTGTTGGCAAAATGTCACCCAAAGGACAAGTGCAGCAGCTTGGCCTCTCCCTTCAGCTGGCCTGGTGGCACTGCCAGCAGTGAGCGTGTCCTTTGTCCCTTCGGCATGGCAAGCACCAGCTCTGCTCTCCCCGTCCCCCCAGCCCCACCACAGCCAGGCATCTGGCGTGGGCACAGCCTGACACGTGTCCTCTGGCATGGTGGCTCGCTGCCTCAGGTGCCGCGATGCCAGTACAGCCATGAGGCCGGGCCCCTCTGGCTGCGGTGCCCACAGCCATTCCCGGTGAGGTGAGTCGCTCCTGCCAGGCTGGTGCTGCCGGAGCTGTCGGCGTGATGAAAAGCCTCCCGCAGCAATGCAGATAACATACAAGCACAGGTCAGGCGAGGCCCCTGTAGCCCATCCATCAGGCGCAGCAGCTACAGGCGCTCCTGGTGCCACCATCTGATGCACGTTATCCGGCACAAATGTGTTTCTTCCCCCAAGGTTAAACGGATGAGTGAGGTTCAGGCGCTGACAGCTCCGCCTGCCCCGCGCCGGCGATAAATGAGCTGCAAGAACCAGAGGGGAAAAAAAAGGTTTGTTTTCTGTCAAATGCTCCTTTTGATGGTGCTGGCATGAGGACGCTGGCAGTGCTGAAATGAGCATGAGGATGGGACCTGCTCCTGGCGTGGCCGCAGGGCAGCCAGCGATGGCACTGTCACAGCTGTGTTGGGTGACGGGCAAGAGGAAGGGCTTGGAGAGCTGCTGGAGTACTGAGTGGCACTGGCAGCAGGCACTTGGTGTGGCCCCAGCGCGCTGTCAGGCCATGCTGAGACTGGCAGGGATTGCATGGGATGGCGGTGAGCCTGATCCTTCCCAGGGTGCCTGCCTGCCCTGGGCAGTGCCCCAGATAGAGTGCCAGGTAGGGGTCCCCCACCCTTTGCAGCGTCCCTGCCAGGCTGCTGCTGCTGCCCTGCTCAATGTCACACTCGGAGCCTGTCAACGTGGAAAAAGGTTTGCAGGCGATAAGCGATGGGGCTGCGGCCGCGCCGTGCCGCCCGTGCGTGATTTACTGCGGCGTCGCTAACGGAGCGCAGATTTTTCTTAATCTAAATTGAAAACTACTCAAGTAGAAAAATAATTTCATTGCTTCATCCTGAGGGGGCGGGGGGAGAGGGAGGGGAAGAGCTGTGCCAGGGCAGGCAGGGCCACAGCTGCCTGCACCCCCTGCGCCACCATTCCCCATGGCCTTGGGCAGATCCTGCGCTGGGGACGTGCGGCAGCTGCTCCAGCTTGGGCAGAAAAACTGGGTTGTGCGGGGAGGGGACAGCTACCAGGGCTTAGCTCTGGGGTGACAGGGCACGCCCAGTCCCGGCTGGGACACAGCCCCTCAGTGCAGGTTGATGCTGGCACAGGTGGGGATGTGCAGCCTCAGAGATAGATTGGTAATTTGGAGCACGAGTGAATTCTGGGAGCATTTGCTGAGCTGGATAATAACGTGCCCAGTGAGCTGCATCCCATGCATGCTGCCAAATTAAAGAAATTTTTTTCTCCTTTAATTTAAAAGTCACCGTTGGGAAATTTCCACTGGCCACAGCAGTGATTTCCCCTAGGCTGCCTTTCTAGAGAAATCTTTAATTTTGATTGTCACACTTCGTGGAGTTTGTCTCAGGGAAGTAGAGCCATAAATAAGGTGCTGCTTCAGCACCCAGGCTCCTGCTGTACCAGGACAGTGAGTGGCACCGGCATGGGTGGGGAGCAGGGAGAGCCTGACCACAGCCACCCTCTCCCCTTGCACCTTCCTCTTCCCTCCCTGCTCCAGCCCCATCCACCCTCAGCTCCCTGCCTGGCTTCTCACAGCCTGATTTCACAGGTCAGCAACCTTTAATTA
Source organism: Melanocharis versteri (assembly GCA_013397845.1). Taxonomy (NCBI): domain Eukaryota; kingdom Metazoa; phylum Chordata; class Aves; order Passeriformes; family Melanocharitidae; genus Melanocharis; species Melanocharis versteri. The sequence continues at coordinate 160,762 of VZTG01010069.1, read as the reverse complement.
CCCGGGCCTGTCCCCACCCCTCCCACCAAATGATTCGCAGGTTCATGAAAATCTCATTAACCATAATACCACAGCTGGGTTCCCGTGCTGGCACTGGACCCTTCCAGCTCCTGCTGTGCTGCGGGCTCAGCCAGTGCTCTGCCCTGGCATCCAGCACCACGGGACCCCAGGACCAAGCATGCAGGGACCCTGGCCAGGAGCTGTGGCAGGCTTTCAGGGTGGGAAGGTGGCACTGGAGACGGAGGGCACAGGCTGTGTTTTGCTCCACGCTCACACCATCACAGCCCCAGCTCAGCTGGTCACGGTGCTGTGGAGCTGGAGTGGGTGGCATGGTCAGCCTGGGGAGGGGGCAGCTCCTAGGGCTTCCCCGGCACCTCCAGTGCCTCCAGCTCTGGGGAACCAGCATACAACCCTGACAAAGGGCCTGTCCTCTCCCTCCTGGGGAGGGGGCAGCTCCCAGGGCTTCCCTGGCACCTCCGGTACTTCCAGCTCTGGGGAACCGGCATACAACCCTGACAAAGGGCCTGTCCTCTCCCTCCTGGGGAAGGCATCTCCCAGCAGCTTCTGAGCAATTAAGAAGCGGAAAGGGATGCAGGCAGCTCCCTTCAGCACAGAGCCAGCACAGCAGTGCCGGGTGAGCTCAGGAAAGGTTACACCATTTGCATTTTACCCTTCAGTAATTCCAACACTTACGGGTGCAATTAAGCGGCAGCCTGGTGTTATGAAGCTATCAGGGCGGAGAGACCTGAATCCCAACGAACTCCGTGTGCGTGCCCGTCCCAGCCTGTTCCATCTGTCTGCGGTGACACCGCGGCGATGCTGGCGGGTCACAGGGATGGGCTTTGATTCCATAAGATGCCCATTGTTCCCTTGCCGGCAGCTCAGCCCTGTCCGGGCACCGGGTTTTGATACTCGCGGAGGGTGAGCACAGATGCCACGGAGGGAAGTGAGCGTTGGGATGGTGACCACAGCAGGACCAGGAGCAGGTCCAGGCTTGTGCCATACTCGTCACCACAACAAGGCATCTGATCTGATGTTGCCCTCCAAAGAGCAGCCTCTGGCCTGCTTTGTTTTATGTGTGAACCACTGATGCTGCAGAGCTGGACAGAGCAAGATGCCTGTCCCAGTGCCGGTGGCATATCTCTCCTGTGGAACAGGGTCTCCTCAATGTTTGGCAGCCCCTGCCCTCTGTGGGAGGATGGGGGCTCTGTGGCCATTCTCCTTTCCTGCCTCAGTGGGACACGAGGCTGGGAGAACTGCTGCCTTCCCCTTTAAGCATCAGCCCAGCTTAATTCGATGGTTTTGAGTCCCGGCTCATGATTTCTGCAGCAATTTGGGCTGAGATTTCTCTCTTTCCCTCCATTATCCACTCTGATTAACTCAGCTGGCCCTGTCAGCTCCCATTCCGGCGCGGGGAGCCCTGTGAGAGCCTGTTAAAATGCATGAGCCTATGGCAGTCGCTCCGCTGCCCAGCGAGGCTGAACCGAGGAAAGGGGCTGCAGGCAGCAGGGCCGTGGGGGGGATCTGGGGGCTGTGGGGGTCCAGGGCTGGGGTGCAGGTGCTGCGGGGGTGCCAGTGTCCCCCTCTGTCAGCACAGGGGTGTCCTGGCCAGAGCTGAGCCAGGTGGGGACCCTGTGGGGTGCAGGACCCAGTCACCGCCACATGCCGGGCTGTTGGGCGGCTGAACCTTTCCCCACGCAAAGGCTCATTTCCCATTCCAGCTCTGACTTGTTCCCTTTTTCTCATTTTAATAAAGACGAAAGCATCCGGAAATGCGGCTGCACCCACCAAAGAGCGAGATCTGACATAATTAAAAAGTGGCTTCAATCAGGCTGTTTTCCTAATGGTTTGTCATATCAGCCCGCACGGCCCTGCACCCCCTGTGCTCCCAACCCCCTGAGGCATCATTTACATTTCTTAATAACCCCTCATTAATATTCATGACGTGGGGAGGGTAATAACGGCTGAGTGCACACCACTAATTCAATTTCAGCGAGCCTCAGTGTGTTTAGTTAATCACCGGGGGACCTGGGTTACTCAGTACAATTATTTATTCGGAATTAGATCTCGAGGCATCTGGGTTGAAACCTAAACTCGGAATAAAATTAAACCAGGATTCTCCTTCTCTCCTCCTCCTCCTCCCACCTCCGCTCCCAGCCATGGTTCTGAGTATTGCCTGCAGCCCTGTCATGCTGGGATGAGGAACTGGTGTTTCCATGCTGGGATCGTTGCAGTGGCTGAGGCTTCTCCTCATCTGCGGCTGCTGCTGGGTCTTGGCTCCACTGTGCCCATCCCGGGAAAAGGGTCAGGAAAGGTCTGGGGACATGGTCAGCCCCTAGGGTGGCACCCCATCCCTTGTGGAAGGTGGGTGCCTGGGAACAGGAAGCCAAGATTTCAAGACTCCTTGCTCTCCCAACCAAGCCAAGTCCCAGGGTTTGCTCCAGCCTATCCAGAGCCTTCAGCCCCCTACCCAGCTCTGTTGCTTGTTCCACCTGGGAGAGGCTGGTGCCAGCCCCGTGCAGCACCCACCACCCAGGGCAGCTGCTCATCTCCATCCTTCATTTATTTCCTTGAGAGCTTTTTCAATACTTTGATTTTGCTCCTGGTTTTGCTTTTTAATTCAATATTTTGTCCCTGTGCTCCAACTCACCTTATTGGATAAAAATTCCGTTATTGAATCCTGCCCTGTAGGACTGGATGAGAATTGGGTTTCCCAGGCAGCAATGCGGTGCCTCAGTTCCTCAAACTCCTGCTTTTGTTTTTTTGAGTGTTTTTTTTGAGTGGCCTTTGAGTCCTGTCAGGGAGGTGAATTGAACGTTTTCTATCCCTTTGCTGAAGCTTGAGGCGAAAGTGCCGGTCTCACTCGCTGTGCTCATGTTGGGGCTCTTCTTTTCATTGAAGGTTTTTGCCTTCCCCCAGCTCCTCCCAAAGCTGTTCCACACAGCAGGAGTGAGGTGGAGGGGAAGCCTCGGGGCAGGAGGAGGTCATCGTGCTCGGTGGGTGTCTGTGGATGATCCGTTCTTGTCCCCACAGCTCTCCGTGTGTGTGCTACTCCTGCTCGTTGTGGTTATCCCTGGATGGGGGTCAAGCTTCCCAGTAACTGAATCCTGTTCCCAGTATGTGCCAGTACCCCTCGAGGGTCTCCAAATGTCGTGGTTTCACAGCTGAGGAATTATCTGAACACTCAATACCCCAAAGCCGGATGAGCTAATAATTATCTTCTATTTATCTCATCTTTAACATGCAGATTTGTTGAGTTAATTTTGCCATGACCGATCTCCTATATTTTCTTGAAACAATAGGGGATGCAAGGGACTCCTTCAAAAACATTATATATTTTTTTAATTTTCTGAGAGTTCTCGAACCAGACTCCTGCTGAGATAACTGCGTAATAGCTGCGATCATTATGAAAAATTCTTTTAGCTCAAAACTGTTTCTTAAAGCATAGTTGAAATAAATTCAGTGGGATTTTGGCCGAGTTGACTCCTTCCTAATTATTCGTATTTGTTAAATTGAGAAACGCCTCGGTCTGTCCGGGGTTGTGCATCTTGTGGAATTACAGAGCGATTTGTCACGACCTCAGCAAACAGAGGGGCAGTCACGTCGCTCCTGCCGCACTCAGAGCACAGTTACTGGCCTGCTTTCAAGGTGACAGCGGTTAATGACGCCGGGTATAAATAGAAGCGTGTTGTCAATAAACGCTGGCAACAGCCTCCTGCATTCCCGAGCGCGGCCCGGCCCGGGGAGCGCTTCTAGAAGGTTACGGAAAACGTGTCACGAGAAAACGCTGATCCTGCCGGGGGGCAGCGCTCAGCGCCGGCTGCAGGGGGCTCTGCTGGGTGTCGCCTCCCCCGCTCGGTGACAGCAGCCGCAGCAGCCCCCGGCTCGCGGGGCACGGCGGGGACACGACCCGCGGTCGCCGCTTCGCCCGTGGCACCGGGGGCTCAGGGCAGGGAGGCTCCTCCTGTCACCGGGGCAGCGCCGGGCTCTCGTCCTCTCCCTGCCCTGTACCAAGTGGCACCCGGGGACAGGCGGGAGGTCCCCGAGCCCTGCCCTGGGACCCCCGAGGGCCGGCGGCGGCCCCGGCGGGACTCGCACCGTGAGGCGGAGGTCGCCCTGCTCCGCCCGCTCCCGTTCGCGACAGCCCCACGCTGCTTTACGGCAGTGTGGCACCTCCCCCCTCTCCCTTTCCGGCACGGCCCCCTCCTCGTCTCGCTTTCNTCGCCGCCCGGCCTGCGCTCCCTGCCTTACGGCAGGTGTCGCGCGGCCCCGGTGGTTTGCGACAGGTTCCCGGTGGCGGGGCCCGGTGGGTGCGATGGACGTGGGGGAGCTGCTCAGCTACCAGGTGAGCTCAGGAGGTTGGGCCGTGCTGGGGGTGCTGCGGTCCCCTGCGCTCCGGCCGCCAGCACGGAGGTGCCCTCGTCCGTGGCCCCGCTGCGGCGGCAGCGGTGCTGCTCCAGCTCCGCTGCGGCCGCGGGCCTGCCCGGCCGCTCTCGGTGCGCTCGCACGGGGTCCGGTTAAAGCGTCGCTAAGTTTTGGGGGTCTCTCCCCCTCTTCGGAGCAGCGGTGCCTGGTGGCACCCGGTTACCGGGGGCTCCGCGGGACCGCGGCTTTGCCGATGTCGTTTCGGCCACAGATGGGCAGATTGATGCCCGCCTGTGCCTGGAGCGAAGCCTGAGCTCGTTCCATGGCTGTTCTACCATGTCTTTTTCTCCCTGTTTTATGACAAAACCCATTGAATTTCATTTTTATCAAGATATTTTTTAAAAGTTTTCCTTACAAAAGTTTTCCTTTACTTGGAATGTTTTCTTCCTCTTGCCCTGTGTTCATTGATTGCTCGTTGTGTGCAGGTATCAGGTGTGTTGATTTATTGTCCCAGTAGCAGGTTTCAGGTGTTCCCTGTGGATCAGGGAATGGGGGTACGGATTGCAAGAACATTTTGATACCTTGGCTGGGACAGTGTTGGGCTTTGCTTCAGTTCTCAGCCCAGCTGCAGCTGTGGGAAAACACCCCGAGACATTATCAGCAGTGTAAGTGTGGCCAGGTCTGCTCCTGAGCTGAGAGTACGGAATTCCGTACAGAACTCGATGCCATCCTGGCGTGCCTCCTTCTGGGGGGCACAGAGGTGAAGGGAGTGTCTTGCTGACCACTCCGTGTTTGTGCTTTGGGAATGTGTTGTTTGGAGATGCTCGGGGAAAAACGGAAAGTTGCTGTTGAATTTGAGGAATTTCTTAGCACTTTTCCCAACAGTATTGAAGTGTCTGGGGCATGGCTGTGAGAGGAGTCTGCCTTTGAGAGCTCAACTGGATTCCTCCTTGATAATCTCCAGGATGTTTCCCTCTGGGGGTTGCTCTGTCTCAAACATCCTTCCACATCTTACTGCATCCGACAACACAGCCCTGCTGGTCTGAGATCTACTCCACTTCTCTATTTCTCTACCTTTCTAAAGTGTGATTTTTCAACATCAAATTAGAATTTTCATTTCTTGCATTCCTTTGATTCTTTGGCCTTCTCCACCCCAGCTGGGGGTTAGCAGTGTCATCCCTGACATGTCTGGGATGCAGGTTAAGGCGCAGAGAGGTAAACCTGAATGTTGTTATTTTTTAACCGAGTTCCAGTTTGGGGTTTTGTTGGTTGGTTTTTCTCTTGCCCTGAGAACGTGAACTCCACAGGATTCCCTCCAGTCTGGAGGGAAGTGTCCATCCGCTTTGCTTTGCTCACTTGGATTTTGTACAGCTTTCCCTTGGATGAGCTTTCAACACGGCGAGGGGGTGATTGCTTGTGACAGCGGGGGCTGTAGTCTGTCGAGGTAAAGAAATGCTGCTTAGCTGCAGGGTGTCTAAATTTTAATTTCATTTCTTGCTGCTGAAATTGTTCTTAGCTGCGGGAAAAAGCATTCTGCAGCTTTCAACCAGCTACTGAAATAGTTCCTGAGGGATTTGTCCTGGCTCTGTGCTCACCTGGGCTCTCACCTGAATGCAGGTGGTTCTTATGTCACTAGCTGAGGTGATGCTCCAGAATGAGCATTGGAATTCAGTGGTGCTGAATTCAGGCCTCCAGAATTGGGTACAGTGGTGAGTACAGGTGAAAGAAGTGGAGGAGCAGAAGGCAGGCAAATAGCTCTGATTCTGAGAAAATGAGATTCTCTTCTGTGAGGGCATTTCTGGCTGAGAGGTGGGGGAAAATATTTGGAAACAGCAGATTTCACTGCCTCCCATCCTGCGGGTCAGGCTCTGCATTCCAGGAGCATGGCTTGAAGAAGATGGCCAGGGCAGGGTGGCTTGGCAGCTCGCCCAGCTGCTCCTGGCCCACTCCAGCCCTGGATTTGGGAGCTTCCCTGCTCTGGGCTGAGGTGTGGGCTGGCTCAAGGTCTCCTTGGTTGTCCTCAGTTGCAGGGATGGTACCGGCTGTCTGTCGGGGAGGTGGTGTGGTGCCTCAGCTCTCTGATTTTAATCTCTTGCTGCAAATGGGTTGGTCTTCTCAACCTCCCTCAGCACGACCCAAAATAATTGCTTTTCTCTTACACTGTTTTGAATTTTCTCCTCTAAATGTGTAATCTGTGCCTTTGCTTCGGCAAGAAGATGTTCTCCCTCAGAGCCAAACTTGGCGTGGAAGACTGCAGGCACTGTGCCACCGATTCAGCACCAAGTGTCTGCCAGAACGGGAAAAGAAACCTCTTGCAACAAAAAATACAATTAAACAGCACCTGGCCGATTATCCAAAGCTCAGGAATCCATAAACTTTACGTGTTGCTGCAAAACAGTTGCAGATGGTCTAAAGTGATGATTAAATATTGCTGCTGTTTGCCCAGATCCTCCGTGTTTGGTCTCTGATTACAGAGGGTAATTAAGAGGACAAAGCCAACTCTGGGGCTATTCGGAGTCCTCTTTCAGTTGTCTCGGGAGGGAATAAGGGAGATTATTTGAATTCTCTTTAAAGGCAGATTTCATCACCGTTGAGTGATCATTACGAACTGCTAATTTTTTAATGGAATGTCAGTAAAATCAAATAGCAGAGGAGGCAGTAACTAATGGGGTGAGATCTTCACCGCGCTGGGCGATCTCCCCTTTGTCTGTCGGGGTTGAGTGTGGTGTGCACGGGGATGGATCTCCGTGTATCCATGGGGGCACATCATCGTTTCTGCTGCTGGTACGGATAATTTACAGGCAATTTGCAACGTGATGGATGCATCTGATGGTAGGGGCAGCTCAGCTGAGCTGGTTGTTGACTACTTACAGCATTATTACCCCAGTAGCTCCTCTCCTGCTGGCGGTTAAAACAAGGAGCTGGCATTGGCTCAGCTGTGTGCCTCATCCCCTGGCTCTGCTCCTGGGAGTACGGCCTCCTGCTGATAGAGCTGTCTTGGTGCTCTCACAGGGTGGCAGGTGAATCTCTAGTTTACTTCCTGATGTGTTGTGTTGGGCCACCAAACCAGAGGGTGTCAAGAAAGATCCCTGTCCTGCACCTCCCTGATGTGCTCCTTGGGTGGTTCAGAGCCTCACGAGGGAGGCTGGAGGGCACAGGGGGTCATTCCCTCTGATATTGATAATCCGTGTCCATGTGGGTGCAGTGCGCACCTGTCGTTGCATTTGCCTCAGTTTGTGTGATTTTGGAGCTCTTGGGTCTGAGATTTCTGATTTTCCTGGGGTCCCAGTGCTTCCAGTTTTTAGCACTCAGGTGCTGCACCATTTTGAAGTGCCATGTGTCATGCCTCAGGAAGAAAAAGCATGGGAAAGTGAGATTGATAGTAGCCTGGTTTATCACAAACATTGGAAACAAAATTAGGAAGTCATTGAAGTCTCCTCTGGAGATTAGGATCCCAAACTGACAGCTGCTGTGCTGCTTTCTGAGTGGCTCTTTGGAGCGGGCTGGGATGTGGGCACAGAAGAAGCTGCATCATTTATGAAGATTTATTTCAGATTTCATTAACGAATAATTTCTGAGCTTCACAGTAACGAGGTTACTTACAAAACAGATACCTTAGTAATATGAAACTCCTGAGTATTTCCTGAGTAATATGAAACTACTGAGACGTCTCTAAGCCTTCCTGATGTTTGGCGAAGGCTGAAGCAATCAGGATTCTGGAAAATGTGTGTTCTGATTTTGTGGGGTACTTAACCCTGATATTAATGTGCAATCACTGCTTGGAGGGAGCCCAGGGGCGCTGGCAGATGATTGTGCTTTGATTTAGGACGTTGTTTCCCCGTCCCTCCTGGCCCCCGCGGCAGGTGCTGCTCCTGCTGCCCGCACCGAGGGCAGGCTCGGCCTAACCTGGCTGTGCTTAGACCAGGACCTGTGTCCGGTGTGTCTGGGGAAAGTCTGTACCCAAAGGCTGGGCCCCAAGGAGTGTCAGCTCAGGGTGTATCAGCTAACAGACACAGCCAGTACAGGAGGACTGCAAGAGAAAGGGAAAGATAATTCTCCCTTTCCCAATTACCAGCTTCTGTTTACTTTATCATATTTTATAAACAGTAGCTTTTTTTAAACCCTTTTGTATTCATTGGTTTTTGTGTGGTGCTATCAGTGTTAGATTTAAATGAAAATGCCTACTGAATAAATTACTGTGAATGCCCTGTGTTCAACAGGAACAGAATTAAGCTTAGCTAACAAAACAATTGAAAAATGCTTTTCTTGTGCATTTTCTAATGAATTCCAACTTCTGTGCCAAATTCACCTTAGCACAACTAAGTAAAAAAAAGCCACATTTTGTTTATTAAATGATTGACTTTCTCAGTTCTACCAGAAAGGCAGAACTTGTGCAGATGTCTGTGAAGCTGTGGAATTGGTTAAATTAATGTGTTTGGACACAATCTGTGTGTTTGCTGAGTGAAATGCACCAGGCTCAGTGCAGCAACCTAGGGGCTTAGTTCTTGCTGGTTGGTAACAGTCCTTTGCAAAACACAAATGCAAACCCAAGATGAAAATCAATGAACAGAAACGAATGCCTGCCTTAAATCAGTTGTTCATGACTGTGCATCTCTTGTGGAATGAGCAGGACCCAGGTGTTCCACTCGGGCCTTAGTTTCGTGGCTTTAATAAGTGCTGGTTGGGAACGGCAATGTTCTTAGCGAGGTTTTGCATAACATCAATAAGGAGAGGCAAAGCCTTAATGCCTGCTTAATAGCGTTTGCCCAGAATTCAATTACTGCCTATTGCCAGGCTGCTGGCAGCGTTAATGATCGCATGCGGGGCACTTCCATGATTTATCATAATGATTCTGGTATGTGTTGGAGACGCCTCCCCCAGCAATGCATAAATACAAAAAAAGGTAAAATAATTGAGATGGAAGCAAGGGTGTAAATTCTGATCTTGAGGATTGTGTACTCAGAGGAGATGGGGTGGGTTTCATGATGGAGTTTTAATTTAGGCTTTGTTCTGGGATGCAGTCCCTTCCCATGGCACATTACTTTGCATCTGACAGACCCCCAGCTCCCTCAGCTTCTTGTTAAACCTCAGGCTCACCAGGGGCTTTGGTCCTTTTTTAATGTTTAGAAATAAGAGTGAGGAATGAGATTGCAATTCCAGATTAGGAGCATCCATGGCAAATCTTGTTGAGATATTGATGTAAATTTCGGGACTTATGTCACTAATTGCTGTATCTGTGTTGGTGACATGAATCTATCAAAGGTGGTTTAGGATGCGTTGGGTATTACTGAGGAGTGAATGGAAGGACATAGGAAGGGCAGGGACCCTTGTGCCATCAAGGACATTGAGTAAGGAGTATGGATTTAGTGAAGTTTTTTCCTTAGATGATGTCATTGAGAAAAGCACCTTTTCCTTGTTCTTTTAGTGGGTTGCTGGTTGCTCGGGGAGTGTTTGAATTATTGGTTGTTGTCAATGACACGTTTGTTTCCAAATGGATCTATGTGAAATTATATTTTAATGTACCTAGAAGATAAGTAATAGGAATCTGCTTTAAAAAAACCCCAATCCACAAAACCCTTCAAGCAAATAAATTTTTCATTTCACAGAATCTCTGGGTATGCTTCCATGTCACGGCTATTGAATTATGAGCTGAGTAACTGCTTTAAAAGTGCATGGAGGCACTTTAGAAGAGTTTTAAGTCGGGAATGTACCATCCGTAATGGAAATGGCAGAGAAGATATAGGGAGAAGGGAGACAGATAACAGAGCTTGAGCAGGTCTGCCTAGGAGTGAGCAGCTACAGCTTTGATTTGTGCTAATGTGTTGTCTGGGAAACTTGACTCTGCATCTTCCCTAAAGTGGTGACAAGGTGGTAACCCTGAAAACAAGGTGATGCCAGCCAGGCTGCTGTCTGGCCTGCCTCTTGACGATAGTTAACCCCTCATGTGCTTTCTGGGGCTGGGTGGGGGGCAGCTGTGTATTTTTTTACATCTCCTGCAAGCAGCATTTTCTCCAGAGCAGATCATTTACCAGCTTGTCATTGGTACTGGGCTGTGCTGCTGGTGCAGTGTGCGGTGGAACTGGAACAACAGCAAGATTCCCTTATGAGCCTGGAAGGTTCATAGCCCTGTGCAGCCCAAAAGTTCCTAACCTGCCAGAGAGCTGGAAATTCCCATCTTGATGCTCACAGTAGTGCCAGACCTGGCAGGAGAATGACACTGTCACTTATTTCCTCTGCTCCTCTCTTTGGATCAAACACAAGAAGGATCCCGGTCTCAGATAAAAGCAGGGCCTGTGTTCATGGAAGCCTGGTGTGATTTTTGCCATTTTAGACAAAGGGAGCAGAAGAATAGGGGCTGCCTGCCAGGTGGTGTTTTATAAATTAAGGTGGACACATGTTAGACCTAATGAGGTTACAAAATCACTTACCAGGTGATTTGAGCAGTGATGTAAAGTAAAAGTATTTTTGTTATTATTTTATTATTCTTGATACATACACTCCTTTTAAATAGTAAAGAATAGAGCTTTGTTTTGCTGTAGTTATAGAGCATGGGGTACTCGTGTTCTAGCTTGGTTGTCCTTCAAAAATATGAAAGACCAAATTTAATGTCCTTGTAGTTTTTGAGGGGAAGGTTTTTCCTTCTATTGCAAATACTTTTATCCCTTTCTGCCTGAATGAAAACATGGGATTAGGATTAATGGACTTTTTCTTGTCCTTGGCAAATTGTCTTTAATTTTGGCAATCAACTAGAAATAGTGGAATAAAATAATAGATTGTTCCAAGCAAACCATGACGGTTTGGCCGCTGTTTAATCCGGTGCCAAGCCCCTGAAGATCTGCAGCAAGCAGCAGTCCTTGTCCTGCCTACACTCAATTGGGTTGATTCTGCTTTTACATGTCAGCAAACTTCAGACAGAAGGATGAGGGTGAAACGGGATGCACACAGGAATTCAATATAATCTTGTATACATGTTGTGGGTAAAAAATTATCTTTCCCTTGCTCTCTGCTGAGCGTATCAGTCTGCTGGCTGTGAAATGTGGGGTTGTCTCAGCTGAGTCAGCAGGTTGGTGTTCCTTGATGGGCAGCTGGGCCCCACTGAGCAGGGCTTTTGGGCCACTCCTTGTCTGTGCACTCCTCGTCCTTGCTGTCTATGAAGATATTTTCCCGTGAATCGTGTTCATAGATCAAAGAAGGTAGGATGTTGACACAGCTCTTGGCAGAGGCATTCATCTACTCATGTGATGTTCCACTCCACTAAATTAATTTCCTCTCCAGTTTTCAGAGTTGTTAAGCGTCATGTAAGCAAATCTTTGGAACAACTTGTAAGAATTTCCTCAGTATGGCTTGTACTATTGGTATTCTGGTTTGCAAGGGTCACTAAACACTTGTATTCATTCACCTTTTGTTTCTCTGACTTCAGCCTAACAGAGGGACAAAAAGACCCCGCGATGAAGAGGAAGAGGAAATCAAAGCACGTCGGAAACAAGCCAGTGCCCGAGAGCATGGTCGTCATAGGGAAGAGGAGTCTGCTGCCCTGGAAGAAACGGATGATGAGAAGAAGAAACTCCTTCAGATAATTGAGAGGGATGGAGAAGAGGAAGATGAGGAAGTAAGTCCTCTGGGAAAGGAGAGGCAGTGTAAATAACCAAACACCAAACCCGTTTTCTGTGATCTCCATTTCTTACCGTGTAGGTGGTGAGACTTAAAGTGATTTTCCTGTGCTCATACAGCTTCAGTTTGTGGGTTTGCTTTCCTGCCCTGTGGGGTGTTCATTAATTTCAAATTTCTCAACTATATCAGCTGAAGATTTAAAGTGAGGGCAAAAGGGAGAGGGCTTTCAAGTCTAATCTCTGTTTGGTCTGAGAATACCCAAATCACGTTCTAAAGTATAATTTAGGAAGCAGTTTCTGTGTTCTAACCAATTTCCTAGCTATTGTTCTCATCAGTACCCCCAACCATGCAGCTTCTCCCCCTCTTTGTAGCTGTGCGGCAGCAGCAGCAAATAAACAAACATTCTTCTGTACAAGAAAGGTCTTGGGTCAGAGGAGGGGGGTAGCAGCTGTCAAGGGTAAATGATTTCAAGCCTTGGAGACAGAAATCCAATGCTGCATTGGCCTTTCTGCCAAGGGCCAGGGAAAAGATCACTTTATAAATGTGACACATGGATTGGTATAAATCTAGAAGATATTTGCTTCCTGCTGCCCGTGTCCTGTTTGATAAAAAAACAAGTGATATTCACCACTGCAGAATCATGTAGCTTTGTGAAATATCATTGTCTTTTGTATACAGCATTGCCAGCATCCGTCTTTGAGAATCTCCCTCGTTTTTTTGATGTTGAGCTATTGCCATGACAGTTGTTGCTGATAGCAAGGAGAGATAATGTAGGATTTCTGTAGCATTTGAGCTCCAGGGAGGATGGATCGACAGAAGAGTCCTCCTGACTGGCTAGAGTCTTGTGGATTCCTGCAGTGTGCCAGTCCCTCGTCTTTGCAAGTGGAGTCCTCCCAGCCAGGCATTTTAAAGGCTGAAAGTCCAGGCTTTCTTTAGAACTCAAATCACTTGTTTATTACTTTGGACTGCAGTTAATGTAAGTGCCATTAAAATGTGCTTTGTCCCAGTAAATTTGATGTGAAGAAGCTAATCTGTAGGACACTGCAATACCGAATGCAAATTCAATACAAGATATAAAGCTGATCCTAATGGAGATATCGTAGTGATATGTGCTAGAGGAAGCAAAGAATCAAAGGGAATAGAGGGAAGCAGTGTCAGCATGTGTGGGTTGAAATCCCATTGCAAGAAAAATGTGCTTTGGGCACTGTAGTATTGATTAGCTGAATGGGGTGGTGACATGAGTGGGATGGCAATGAGACAGGTTGGGCAAAGGAACGAAGGAAATCCAATAATAACTGAAGGCTGGGGCTGGTGGTGTTATTGTAATGGAGGTTGCTGAAGAAATGGAGGTTTTCTCTCTTATACCAGATTGCTGCTTAGACTCACTGACCAAAGAATCTGCAACAGCAGCAGCAACTTTTGATCTAATCCTGGGCAGGAGATGGGCACGAAATTTGGCTTAAGATGGGAGGGTGTCTGGTTTGGTTTTTCTTCTGAGAGCTTCTCTTAAATAGTGGTTGTAACACAGTCAAACAGAGGAGAGGGAAGAGGTTACACAGGGAAATCTATATAATCAATTTTTTAATAAAAGAAGTGCATTAAAATCATAAACTAAGGAAAATGTTTGTAGGTGTCAGGGAGGCAGCTGAGGTTACATTGCTGCTGTACAGTAAATATACAACTCCAGCTGAGAAACACCTTAGGAGCATTTACAAAATAAAGAGAAAATACTAGAGTAGAATATTGATTTATTTTTTCTTTAGGAAAAGGCTTTAAGATAGCAGTGAAAGCTTATCCAAGTGAAGAAAATGCGGAAGAACATAAATTCAGGGCAGTTAAATGTAGACTTACAAAAAGCAATAGCACAAGGGACTTCTGCAGGGAAGCTCTCCGTGGGCACAGGCTGTGAGTGCAGGTTTGCTCTATGTCAGAAGCAAAAAAGCCTGTTGGTGATATGAACTGTTGGTGCCAGGTAATAACGGGTGCAAAAGAACAGCTCGAGGTCTGAGCTGGAGTGGGTAGTGATGGTGTGTGAGGTGTTTGGCAGCTCCTTGCAGTGAGATTCCAGAACTGGCTGGAATTCCGAGGGCCCTGGGCCTGGCTGCAGTCCCACCACTTGGCTGGTAGTTCCCCAACCATCCGAAGCTCACTTTTCTGCCTTTTCTGATTTGGTCAGGAGGAACCTTTGGATGAAAGTTCAGTGAAGAAGATGATTCTCACCTTTGAGAAGAGATCCTACAAAAACCAGGAGCTGCGGATCAAGTTTCCTGATAATCCAGAGAAGTAAGACTATGCTTTACATTTTTCCTTTGATTTTAGCTGTAAGCCCTAAATCAATTGCTGGAACATAGAGATGTTTTCAGTTACATAAGGCTTATGTAACAGCAGTTATTGCCTTGTAGTTCTTCTAAATTGTATTTGAAACTGACTTTGTTAATTAAAAATGGCTTTATTGAGACTCTGGTGGGGCCAATATATGGCTGGCAGCATAAAAACCATGATTAGTAATAATTAAAGGTTTCATCCCATCATTTGATGTGAAGGTGTTGTGCTTACATTCCAGCCAGAGGTCTGTGTGGGGAGGAAATCATTTCACGTTACCCAGTGCTATGATGAGCAGAATGGCTGGATGGGCTGGGAGAGCCAGATGTGGTGTTTGTGTTCTAGAAGCCTCTTTCTCCCTTCAAGGTGTTCTGTTATTCACATTAAAGAGATTTCTTCCTACATTTCACTGCCATTATGTTTTTGTCCAGTTTGCTGTCCTTTCCCTTAGCCAGATTATTTTTATGGACTTCAGACTCATACAACCCACATACTAATATGTGCTAGCTAGAGAAGGTGCAGCGCTCTGCAGAATTTATTTTATAAGCAGGTTTTTTCATGTGTAGCTACAGCATCTTGATTTTAATTTTTTCTTGACATTCTAGAACTGATTTACAGAATTGGAACAAATCTGCTTATTTACTCTATGTAAATTATATAGTAGAAATGTTTATGCTGCTGCAGGATTGAACTTCAAGGGGCAGGTGTAGGACAGGAAGGATAGAAATGCTGGTGCCTAGTCCTGCCTGGTGTCTCCTGAGAGGTAATGGTCCCTTCTTACCTTTTCATTACTCTTTTTTGTCTTGCCTCAGGTTCATGGAGTCAGAACTGGATTTAAATGACATCATTCAGGAAATGCATGTGATCGCGACGATGCCGGGCCTGTATCACCTGCTGGTGGAGCTGAATGCTGTGCAGTCTCTGCTCGGGCTGCTGGGACACGACAACACAGATATCCTTCAGTTGTTAAAGCAGCTCTCATGGGAGAGGCTTTCTACAGACTTTTCTGTAATCTCTCATATCCTGTTTCCCAGGCTCCTGTAGATGTTTTTCTCCACTTCCCACCACACTGAATTTATGTGTTGGTTTTTCATTTTTTTTCCCAATGAAAGCCTTCTTTGTTCACTAATATTGATTCTGAATTTTTTTCAGTGTTGTTGTTCTCCTTTCTTGTTTTATGACCCTTTCATCTAGTTTTGAGTGGCAGTATTAAGGTGTGAACAGATGAGCAGCAGAGGAGAAGTGAGGACCTGGGTTTAGCAGCGATAATCTCAGGCTGTGCAAACTTTATCTGGAATAGCCCCAGTGAAAATGAAGCTGTTTTACCTCTTCTTGCTGAGAGCTGAGCTGTCAGTCAGTCAGCTGTTTGTCATGGATTAGCTCACCACATGCTTCACCTTAGTTTGTAAATGTGCCCTCTATGTGTGCCCATACCTTTAGTTTGGTGTGTGCGGAGCTCAAGGCTGCGGATGGCCCCTCTGGTTAAGTACATATCCAGAGACAATTCCATTTCCATGCTCAGTGAAGTCCAGTGTCACTGAACCTGATCCCTCTGTGCACCTGGCTCTTGTACGTCTGAAGCTCTGAGGGCATCTGAGAAAGAGTTTCCTATTTTGGTAGTGTTGGTCAAACACAGTGCCATTTTTTGGGTATCCTGGTGCCTTGATGCTTAGCTGTCAGCTGGGAACTGGCACTACGCCCAGCTCACCACTGTGCAGTCTGTAAAAGCAGAGCTCAGCCCGCTTTGCTTGTAAAAGATTCTACAGCAGATTAAGCTGAAAAATTGTTACATTGGCTTGGGAGAGTGCATGTCTGTGTCCTGAAAATATCAGTGAGTGGAGGGAGCAGTGAAGCCCTGTGGAAAGGGCACTGGGTGTTGACGTGGGACTCAAGCAGTCCTTTTCCCATTTTTATTGATCCATGGCCCTAGGAAGGTAATTTATTCTTTGCTTCTTTATGTGTAAAGCAGGAGATAACACTTACCAGCTTTCCTGAGGTGTTTTGGAATACACAATGTGAAAAGGCCTGTTAGTGCTGAATGTTGTGGTCTGATGCACAGATCTTGGTTTTCTTTTTTAGCACTTTTCTTTATAGCACCATCTATTGAGAATTCGTAATTCATTCTTTCTAAGTGGGTGCAGTGATCAGAAGCTAAAACCAAAACATAAATATTTTATTGCATGCCAGTTTATATTAGAGAGCACTGCTTATGTGTTTGGGTATTTTGACTTGAATCAGGTGGAACCTTGATGTGGTGAATGCTGGTCCCTGCAAAACAGTAAACCCCACAGCTTCCCTTATCCAAGGTCTGCAAGGAAATGGCTCTCAAATAACTGTTAACGATTTATGTTGTACAGGGGGAAGCTCCTCCCATGCAAATCCAATTTCGTGGTTACTGTCGCTTAATTATTTATTTTATACCAGACACCACAGACTTTTTTGTACTATGCGCTTTTATACTGAATTTCTCATTCATAGGGAAAAAAGGAACTGTAGGAATATTGACTGGGATATCAGAGCTGTTTTCCAGATGAAGGGCATAGGAGTACAGCTTGCTTTGTCCTGTCAGCCATGGAAAGCTTTGTGCTGGGGTCACTGCTGCTGTCAAAGACTTGTCAGGCTTTCCACTGTGAACTCTTTTTGTTTGATTTGCAAGTTGCCTGTCGCTGAGTTTACGGGTAGGAATTTGGCCTGAAAACTGCAATTTTGGGGAAAGTATATTTCTTGTTATAAAACTGCTGAAGTGTTTTGAGCTCCACTGGAAGCAGAGACTGCTGCTGCTCACGTACAGGGTAGAAGCACTATTAAAAGTGAAGCATCTCGACATAAAACTGAATTGATATAGCTTAAGTTTTCTAATGACATTTTGTTAAAACAAATGGGAAGATATTTTTAAAATGAGTTCTTCAAGGAAAGAGCTAAACAAATGGCTCTTCAGATGTGATTTAAATGTGGTATCTTGAGGGACTAATGCAAGGAGACAAAAGCAATGTCCAGGGGGAGCAAATAATCTGCTGAATGATTCATAGTTTTACACAAAACATGTGAATGAAAGATGATCACCAAGAAGATTTTATTAATGAAAGGCATGAAAGCTTCAAGCGAGGCTTTACTTTACTATCTCCTAAATTTTATAGGACAGCTGATACTCTCACTGCAAGCCTCAACAGAAGCCTCCCAGACAGGAATGCCCTGCATTATGAACTCTGCTGAGTTCTTTGCTGTGCTCTCTCAAAAGGTTCAGTTATCTTTGTAGCACCCAGGAGACAGCAGAAATCTTCAACTGATTCCCTCTGGAGCTTTCTCTCCCATGAATTGATGAAACCCCATTCCCTCAATTTGTCCTCATCCATTATGTACTAATCCCCAGACTACTTCAGTGGTCTTCTGCTCTCCCAAGCCCAGCATGTCAAGGTCTCTCTTTTATTGGGAGAGCCCACAGCTGAACAGAATACTCTGCAAGTTGCCCCATAGGTGTCAAGGAGAAGGTGAGAATTCCTTCTGTTTCACTTGCTGGTTTTGCTCTTGCTGGTCAAGTCAGTCTGTGATTAGCCTTTGTCACTGCAGTGACACTCTGCTGAGGTGACACTTGGCAGAGGTGACACGCTGGTGATTTGCCTGCAGCTTGTCCAGCAGAAGGTCCAGAGCTCACCTCTCTGGCCAGCCCCAGCACATGGCTGAACCTGGCTAAGAAAAGACAGATGAAAATACTTTTCCTGTTGCTGCTTGTGTGTCAGAGCAAATGCACAAATAGGAGACCTGGGAGCCAGTTTGTCAGCCTGGGCACTTGAGAGAGATCCATCACAGAGTGGTTATTTAGGACATGCAGAAAACTGCGTCTCCTGCTCTGCCCCTGGGACGTGGGCAGGATTGATCAGTGTGTCTGAGAGAATAGGGAAGTGGGTCTAATGAGCTGGAATACGTCTTGTCGTACAAGGGAGCTGTGCAGCAGGCAGGGGAGCTGTGTGTTATGCAGCCCAGAGTTAATGAGTGAAAATTGGGCTGGCAGAAGCTCTGCTGTTCCTGCGAGGGCTGCGGTTTGAGGAGCGTGCTGCCCTAATTGGGCTGGGCAGAGGGGGGTGATGCTCCTGCTGCCGGCGGTGCCCTCGTTAGGGGTGTGTGTGTATCAGGTTAGCAGGGCTATCACTGAGAGCAGAATACCCAAATCGCATTATTATAACTCATTTCTCCTTGCTTGTGTTCAGTCTTGACAATTCAAGACAGTGCCTCGTTAGACTGACTCCACCATGTTTGATTTGAAAAAAATAAGTACCATGAAGAAGCCGTAAAATTGCCTGATGCAGTAAGCACAGAATCACATTTGTTTTTATCATTCCTAATTGCTCGGATTCCCTAATTTTAGTGCTTGTGGGGGAGGTCTGCTGCAGCAGTCTACGTGCTCTTGTGTGTGGTATCCTGTGCCCGGCTGCTGTGATTGTAATGCATTGTATCTCCTCACTGGTCATGTATTGCCAGTTGCTTTCGGGTCGTGTCATGATCACGCTGGCCTAAGAGCCATCTGCTATTGATACTAAATGTGTCTGCCTCCCTGTTGGTTGTCCTTAACACCCAGAACATGTTTCCATAGCTGTGGTTGACTTGCTGCAAGAGCTGACTGATATTGATACTCTCCATGAGAGTGAAGAAGGAGCTGAAGTCCTCATAGACGCTCTTGTAAGTAGGAAACCAGATTATTTCAGTGCCTCAGCATCTGCCTCAGACAGCCCAGCAATGAGCACTGACCCACCCTGCTTTCTGCAACTCTGGGTGTCTGCCAACATCATGATGGAGATAGCCAGGAGAAGCCTGTTCTGAACCTGAGACCACAATGGCTGTTTTTGATGAAACTATAGAGTTTGGAGAGTGGACGGTTGCACCGTTTGCACATTGGTTGCACCACTTCTTTTTTGGAAGGAACACTGTCATATTGCAAAATCTGTGTGAGCTGGGAGATTTTTTTGGTGCTGGGAGGGATTATAAAGTAATAATATTTGTGACTTGGACAGTGTCCCGTTGAAAACAGGAGCTTTGTTTGCATTTCCCTTCTCTCTTGTGGAAAAGGGTGACCTGCATTCACCCATGGAAAACTGAAGTTTGTGGCAGGGACTGTTACCCAAAGGACAGTGATGCTGCTGTGATCTTTCAGTCTCACCTCTTGCACAGGAGACTGGTTGTCTTCTACCCAGTAACTCTTGTTTCAAGGCCAAAAATCTGGGCTTGAACTGGGACCTCTCTCGGTGGCGGTGTGATTTTTTCTTAACAAGAAGTGAAAACTTGAAGGTTTTCATGTAGCAGAGCAAATGAACTTTAAGGGTGGAGGAGGGTCCAGAAGTAGGGATCCCTTTTGGCATAGAGAGTGAACCAACCCAGGAAATTACCTGGTGGGTAGGAGATGCATTGGTTGGTATTAAGTGTTCCCTGCGCAGTTAACTCTCTGAGTGCCTCTTGGCCTCTGTTGGGGTGGATTTCTCCTTTTCCTGGTGTTTGTGCTGGATGCCTCCTGCTCCCCGGCTGCAGAAGGGGGATATCAAACCCTCCAGAGAGGTGATGCCCAGCCAAACATGAGTTTTACAGGTCTGTTGTACTTTGGAGCTGGTGAATTGCTGCCTCTGAGGGTCGCTATGGCTGCGTCCAGTTCTGTAACTATTGTGTTGAATTTCGAAGACAGGGAATTACAGGTTTTCTTTTGTTTGCTTTGTTTGGCTGCTCTGTTTTCTCCTGCAATCCTTGTCCAGTCATGATAATGTTACCTTCCAAAGGTTAATGACAGTGCCCAGAGCCCAGTTCCTCCAACTGGCCTCTGGGCTGTTGTTAATTACTCTGCCTTGGTGGAGAGATTGCTGGGTGAATGAAATGGGAAAGAGGAGCTGCTAGAGAAGATGTTTTCTGTAAAATATGTGGAGAGGTAGTAAATCAAGTGGAGTTCTTTCTGTTTCCATTGTCACCAGCCCACTGATAGTAGCCATGTTTAGAGGTTTCATTGTCCCCCTTGAAAGAAACAGGTCAGGCAGAAATGTTGGAAGAAATGTTTAGATATCTGCTTTTTAGATTACTTTTTTTTTTAAAGGAAGTAGGTAAAAGGTTGTAGAGTATTTGAAGATTGTTGCTCTGTATTCCACAGCAGCCCGTATTTATGTTTTTTCCACATATTCACTGGGCCCAATGCTGGTTAAGTGTTTGAATTGGTAATGTTATTTTGTTTAACTGTTCCAAGTTCATGTCCACAATGGAAAGTTTGCCAGAGTCAAGCTGGACTCTGTCCAATTCCAGTTTCAAAGGCATTTACATGATGATTCCTTCGCTTCTTCTGAGATTTTATAGCAGGGTTGTTCATGTCTTCTGATTGTTTCTGGCAGGGTGTTTCCTTCATCTTCTTCTTTTCAGTCTTGTTTCTTATCTTTTTATCTTTTCCATGACCCTGGGGATTTAGGTGGAGGGCCAGGTTGTGGCCTTGTTGGTCCAGAATTTAGAGCGCCTGGATGAAAGTGTGAAAGAGGAGGCTGATGGTGTCCACAACACCCTGGGTAAGTGGCTGCTGCACAGCCCCTTGCTTCTTTCTGTGGTTTGTACCAAGGGAGTTGAGTTATTCTTCCCCTTCCTTTGCCCCCTCCTCCTTTCCCCTCAGGCTGCCAGCACTGCAGTACAGGATCTGGTGCAGCTTTTACTCAATCTCAGCTTGGAATCACTCATCCCTGGAGCCGGAGTTTGTCCTTTGTCCCATGGTTGCATGAAAGGTGCCTCTTCCCAAACCAGTTGTGTTGGGAGGTGCAGATACAGGGATCACTGCACTGTACCAGAGGCAATCACAGAACTGTTTAGGTTGGTAAAGCTCTCTGAGATCACTGAGTCCAGCTGTTAACCCAGCACTGCCAAGGCCACCACTAAACCGTGTCCTGAAGTGCCACATCTACACAGCTTTTAGAAACCTCCAGGAAAGTGCTCCACTGCCCATGTATTTACTGTGTACATATCTGTGAGCTATACTTTGTTTCTGTCTTAACAATATATTGAATTTTCAGGTAGTAAAACATTTGCAGTTCATAGAAAGACATGATTGCCTCTCTGCTCCCTGATCTTTGCACAGCATAGAACCATTGAGAACCATTGCAGGGTGTTGCCATTGCTTGCAGTCAGACCATCATCCACTCCTTGCAGTCGTTCAGGATTGTAATCTCCCAGGACTGTAAGAATGAGAGAGACTAGAAATGTGAGGTTTGTAAGTTTTGGTGGGGAAAACCATCTGTTTTCTGTGTCTTTCTTCCCAGGAATTGTGGAGAATATGGCAGAGTTCCGGCCGGAGATGTGCACAGAGGCTGCACAGCAGGGCCTCATGCAGTGGCTGCTCAAGAGGCTGAAGGTGAGCTGGTTTCTCACTTTCCTTCTATAGACCCATGAGCACAAAAATTAGCTTAAGACAAGCCAGCTTTGCCTGTGTGTATTGTAAAAGCCCAGTTAAGGATAAAAAGTTATAATTCAGGGTCTATGTCCTCAGCAGTTTTGGTTTAAAGAGACACACTTCGGTCTTGTCTTTATAAATGTCTTGCAGTAGAAATTGTCTCTTTTATCTTTTCATATGATTCACGTATGTTGGATTTCCACGTGTGAGATCTGTAGGAGTATAAAAGCTGACCAGTGAGAGGGGACACTAATATTCACCACTTAATGGCCTTTGCTTCCCGTGTTTCTAACACTTTCAAGTGATGTCTGTGTTTAAATGCTGCTGGGGGCAGCTTTTGCTTTGAACTCAACTTTAAAATTGCCTTTTAGATTAAAAGCTGTTTTTCATACACTGCATCCTGTGACAGTGAGTTACAGAGTTTAACTCTGTCTTGTGTGAAAAGATGCCTAAACATTCACTGGAAAATGCTGTAGAAAAGGAATGGATAGTTCAGCTCTCTCACAGAAATAGTAAAGGAAATATAGCAAAGAAATTCTGACTGTTCTCTAACGTGTCAGTAAGGCATTAGCACACCCGTGCTTAAATGTCTGCATGATTAGAAAGCCTCTGAATTCCAGAAATTGTCCATCAGCTGTGTAAGTGCAGGTACCCCTCTGTGCACTTCACATCCTTGTTAGCAGAAGTAATCTGTAATTTCTCACTACAGGTAGTAATGTAATTATGTTCTTTGCTTTAAAAGAAAAAGTGAAGTTAATTTTACTCTTGGCAGGTAGGTACTGCTGCCTGCCTTGGAACTGCTGTGGCAGCTGAAGGACTGAGAAACATGGGAAAGCAAAATAATCCCAGCTAGGATTCCCCTGCTTGGTGCCAGAGGACATGAATGCTCAACGGCATTCCAAGCTTGTGCAGGGTGTGTCTGTTGTGTTCCCTAGCTGTGTTATCCGTGGGTTTGGGATGTGGGATCAGGCAGGGCTTTCTCTTGCCTGCACAGGGTTGTGGGGAGCTAATGAACCCCTCTCCAGGTGCTCTTGGCAGCGCTTGGTCTTGAATCCCTCGCCCTGACAGATGTGTTTGGGATTAACCCAGTATCTCGGCAGCTGGATAGAGCTGCTGTGGAGTGTCTGTGGGATGAGATCAGGGTTCTGCCTAGATGAGGACATCTGGCACACAGCACAGAGCATGAAGTTCTGTTTCCTGACAGCATTTCAGGTCTTATAATTGTATTGTGACTGTCAGAGCTGCCTCAGAAAGCTCAGGTGGAGAGCTTATAGCTCGCTTCTGTAAACACAGGCAGGGTTTGATGATGTGTGCAGTCTTGGGAGATCAGAACGTTGTGTCCCAGGATTTGCAGGGCAGCAGTTGGTCACCCCATGGCAGAAGCTGGCAGGGCTGTACAGCACTGAGCACCTTCCCCTCTCCTCCGTGGTCTACCTGGAGGTGTCACCTGGCTGCCATAAATACTGTCCTCTGCAGAGTGGTTGGGGATCATTTGGAATGAAAAGCTTTATTTAAAGTCAGTACTTGGTGGCATTTGGGGTCTTCCTGTGTTCCATGTTTCCGTGTGTTGCATGGTGCTCGCACACCGTGCTCTGTTCCATGGCAGCAGGGTGGGATGATTGGCCCAGCAGCCCTGCACAGGCAGGACTGTCCATCCTGCTGCAGGAAGTTGTGTATTTGGGGAAAAAACTGGGTGACAAATGCTATGTTTTAAGCATAGGACTTCTGCTTTTCCCCTTCGTGAGCGGTGGAGTATAAATAGCTGGTAACTGATAATTTTTAAACTTGTTTTATTTTACGAATCCCTCAGTAAACCAGGTTGCATTATTATCTGATTGGTTAATGCTCAGTCTGTTTCTGTAGATGAAGCAGCTTTGGCAGCATGCAAAAACATTGGATCCAGTTCAGAATCCACTCTAGGGATTTTTTCTTGAGCTCAAAATCAGCATTTTGGTTTCATTATGACTTCTTTAACATATTCGAGGATGGAGGGAATATCTGAAATGGAAGTTATGTGATTGTGCAGGCAAAACCCGTCTCATGTTCTTCTGACTGTGACACTTTGATCCTCCTATGAAACTCTGGCAGTGACTATATAATGTTACTGTCATGTATGTTCTGAAATTCTGTTTTTTCTGACAGGCACAGACTTCCAGAACAGGGATAAGTGCCATGCACCCATGTAACTTTGTGGAAAATATATCACAGTGAAGAGATTGTGTGTGGCAAACAACTGGAGACTGTTCCTAGGGGGTTTGAGCCAACTTGGCCAAATCTACTGATGTAGGGCCGTGTGAAGGATCACAGTGGAGCTTCTACATGTGTGCATGAGCCCACACACACCTCCCATCACCCCTGAATCAGAATTGTTACTGTTCTGACACTGAGAAAAACTGCAGGACTACTGCAGTTGTGTTTTATTTTAAGTGCTGCTCATACATTTGGTGATTTGATTAATGTGTTCTTCAAATCAGTGAGATGCTGAGGGCCGTGTCCTGATGGGTCTCTTGTTCCTTCCCCCACAGGCTAAGATGCCTTTTGATGCCAACAAGCTGTACTGCAGCGAGGTGCTGGCGATTCTGCTCCAGAATAATGATGGTGAGCCATGCCTGCCATATCTCTGTCAGTGAGGGCAGAATCCAGGCTTCTCTCAGATCACAGCAGCTCTTTTCTGCCTGCAGGTCCCCTTTGCTGGCTTTGCTCTCCCTCATGTGCTCCCTCGCCTCCACCCTCTCTCTCTCTGCAGCTTTTGTGCTCTGTCAAGTTGTATTGATTTTGTTTGCTGATGTATCAGTGTTAGATGGCTGTAAAATCTGACAGTTAGCTTCATTTTTCACTCTCTTTTCCCTCTTCCCCCCACCTCCGTCTAGACAACAGAGAATTGCTTGGGGAGCTGGATGGGATCGATGTGCTGCTTCAGCAGTTATCTGTGAGTAATTCCCACACGCCTCCTCTTCCATCGGGAGACTGCTGGGCTGGGTGGGAGGGGTGGAAAATATCCAGGGTGCAGGTGCTGTCTAGCAGTGCTTCAGATTTGGTGAGGCATGATCCCCAAATACCTTCCGTGGGATGTATCATCCATGGTCAGTGAGATTAATCCCTTTTGTAAAGATGTTAATGCTGTGGTACACGGAAGTTAAAATATTACGTTATAATTTCATGGCAAGTTGTGGATAGGCAGGGTTGGAATTGGTCCATCTTCAGCATGCTCCACTCCAGGCACAGGGCTGCCCATGTTTGAGCTGGCTGAAGGTAACGTGTTCATAGCTCACCTGTATTTCTTCAGGTAGTGCTGCCTGCAGCACCCTCAGGTGTGAATTGTGTAGGAATTCTCTGGTAATCAGCTTATCCACATACTTGAGTGCGAATTTGCCCTTCCCCTTGCAGGCCCTGTGTATTATCCTTTAAATCCTGCACCAGGCTGCTGCACATTTGTGGGTGCACAGTCAGGGCAGCAAAGGGCAGCAGCTACAGAGAGGATGCAGCAGTGACCTGGGTGATCACTGGCTGAGACCTGTCAGGTGCTGGAGCTTTTGGTGCAAACTCTTTGTGTGTGTTCCGCAGCAGCACAGCCCAACATTTGGGGGTAATTTTGCTTTCTTTGTCATTCAGGTGTTTAAACGGCACAATCCGAGTACAGCAGAGGAGCAGGAAATGATGGAGAACCTGTTTGACTCCCTTTGCTCCTGCCTAATGCTCAGCTCCAATCGTGATCGCTTCCTGAAGGGTGAGGGTCTGCAGCTGATGAACCTGATGCTCAGGTACCCCATTAATGTTGTGATTTCCTTCCTGCTTTTAATGTGCCAACATATGTTCTGGCTAGATATTTGTGGTTTTATTCTAAAATTTCTGTGTTAGGATATTTGTCTGTCTTCTCTTGATTTTTTTCTAGGAGGTAAGTAATTTGGACCTTCTCAGACATGAAATATCCACTTGTTGTCTTTAGCTTTGTTTCCTAATGACTGGGGTTGCCACAGTGGCTGCTGGAAAGTGGCAGATCTTTCATCTGGGTGTCTGCCACAGGGAATGCTGTAGGTCAGGTAAACCATCTAAGGGTTTAGATGACCTCTATGAGGGCAGGAGAGGACCTTTGCATGTCTCTAGGGAAAACATTTTTCCTTTTGTTCCCAGTTCAGGCTCCACTGTGTTGTGCAGCCTCTGAGCTGCTGCATTTTTGTGGATGCTGATACAAAAATTACTTTTGTGAATGGGACATAAGTTTGCGTTTCTTGTGCCGTGCTTTGTCACACCCTGAACCTCTGGGGCTTCTCTGCTCTCACTTCACTTTTCCTTGCTGGCCTGGCACCGAGTTGTGTCTGCTGGGCTGTCTGGCTCCCCAGAGCTGCAGGAGGGCACAGCGGGCTCTGTCTGGCTGTCCCCAGAGTGCCAGGCTGTGTGCTGGCGGGTTAGCAAACACCAGCCAGGAATGCTGAGCTCCTGCAGCTCAGGGCTGGGGAATGTGCGGCAGCAGGGAACTGAATAAATAACCCAACATGGATTATTCAAATAGGAACACTGGGTTTTCTTGAGGCTAATTAAGGAAAAGCTCCAAAACTAAGAACGGGAGGGAGGCCTCCTTCTGCCTCGAGTCCTAAGCTGCTAAACCAGCCTTGCAGAACTAATTAGTTGGAGTTCTTGTGCTATGTGGGTGGGATTCAGTGTTTGGATTTTTAAGAGCTTTTTACCCGGGTTTTTGACTCTACAGTTTACCACTCTCTGCACCAGTATCCCAGCTGGAAAATTATGACAAGAGGAAAATTTCTCCTTGGCTGCATTTTGCCCCCCACAGTAGTTGCAAAGGGGTTGGGAGGGACAGAGTGTGATGGATCTGTCAGCAGCAACTCTGTCTCATGGACAGAGTTTCCAAGGCCAGAATTTCCAAGAATCCATCTGTGGATTCTATAGTTTGAGTGGGATTGGTAAAGTGACAGTGGAAAAAAACTCCCTAACAATTCACAGAATTTGTTCTAGAAGATTCTGTCACTACTGTCCACAGGCATGTACTATACTGACAGCTGATTATTTTATTTTTTTTAAAATTCTTCTAATCTAGTTCTAGTGCTTAGAAGCTCTCACAGGTGGTCAGTTTTCTTGGACAGAGCGACTTAGGTGACCGCAATCTGTTATTGTAAATAGGGAGTGAATGTGGATAGTTGTGATCTGGAGCTGTACATCTGTGTCTTCTCGAAACCTTCATGAAAAACAGCAGAGAACAGACATGCCATTCAGTTGTGATTGACCACCTTGCCCACAGACAAGGCAGAGTCTTCTTCTCTCCTGTTGGTGTCCTCTGAAAGCCGGGGGCAGAGATCTGTTGTTTTTTGGTTTTACTTTGGAGGTGGTTAATCACTGTACCACAGCCTGTGCAGATGAAAGGACAAATAGGCAAAGTTGAAAGTGTATTGACATGATGTGAGATAGATAAGCTGTGTGAGAATAAAGATATCAGGCTTGAATCTCCATTACTGTCGTAGGGAACACGGCATTCTGTGTCTGGTGCTGCCCAATCCATCCAGCCAAGTCGTTCCATTATTGATGGTTGTGCACACAGACCTGCAGAGAGCTGCAGCAGCTTTCAATGAGTATTTAATGTGCTCGTGATATTCCTACAGATAGTCATGAGAACAGGATGGTTTCTGTTGTGCTGAGCCTTAAAATGCGTGGCCAACAGCGAAAGGTGATGTTGTGAACTTCTCCTGGTTTATGGGAGTCAGTGGTGATGCCTTAAAATGAGCCCGATGTGGCTGATGTGCCTTACGTGCATGTCCATGGCCAGACGGGTCCTGGACTCGTGCTGTGATCTGGGACTTGCAGTTGGCCCTGAAGGAATTGGGGCTTCACCAAGCAGGTACATGGGGGGTGAGCAGAGGGTCTGGGAGAAGAGCAGGTTGAGAGGGATGAAACTAGTGACAGCAGGAGTGAAAGAGGAAGTTTGGAAGTAGAATCAGAGCAGGGCTGTGTATAATGATTTAATTTACATCTCTGCACTAAGGGAAGCTTGTTTATTTTATGTAGCATCTTTATCAAAAACAAGATGGTTTATCCAGGTGGTTGCCACCAGCGGAAAGTTTAGAAATGTCCCGTAGAATTAAACGAAATTTTCGTTTTAGGTCAGGAAGTACTTTTTAGTGCTCAGTCCCTCAGTCTTGCCTTAGTAAGCTAACTACAGTGTAGCCAAAAGAGAGGAAAACAGGCTTGTCCTGTCAGCTCCGTGGTGCACTCTGGCAGGCAGCGTATTGCTTTGGCTGTAGAGCTGTGTTGGGTTTGAGGAGATGCAGCCGTGCTGCTCCCAGGGGATGTGTCAGGGGGATTCTCTGTTGCTCAGAGAAAATGACGTGTGGCTTTCCCAGCTATGAACTGAGGAGCGTGTGCATGCACAGAGACAAATACAGCCCAGGGAGCTCACGGGGACCTGTGTCACTTGGGCCACACAGTGTTCTGTCCTGCAGCTACTGCGACTTTTCTTGACCCTCAATAAAAGCTTTTGTCTCCTGTACATCAAAACAAGGTGAAAACAGACAACTCCGTATGGCTCCCTGAAGCTTTTCTGTAGCTGTTTCAGGGTATATTTTTTTATGATTATTAAAATATTTTTATGTTTTCTTGTCCTGCTGTTCCTAATGACCCCTGGAAACATAAGCTGTCTCTTTACTAAATCTTCTGGTTAATTAAACGGAACCATTTTATGCACACTTTCCCAGGAAATCTAGAGTTCTGCTTTTACTGGTATTTTGGAAAGTTAAAGGCTATGTTCTGCTAATGTGGAAAGTCTGAATAATGTCAGCACCTCCTTTTTTTTTTTAAATAATAGATGTATCAAAAGAGTTGTCTCAGATGTAAAGGGAGGAAAACAATGGTCAGTGAATAAAGTTGTAATTCAGAGTTCCCATGAACACTGAGGCCCCTCCCCATTTGGTGATTCTCACGTTTGCTTGTCTGTGAATTAGTGTTTAGCTAAAAGTTCCCTCAATAAGCGCAGATGAGACTAAGATAAACTGCTTGCCCTCCGGCAGAATAAATATTTCAAATAAAATCAACTGCAGACAGTCCAGGCAAGCAGCTATTGATCTCTAAAAGCCTGAACTTAAACCCAATGAATATTCCAGAGCTCAGCCCTGCACAGCCTTCCTAAATGCTGATCAATATGCAATTACTTCCCCTGAAAACATTTCTGGTGTCATCTGGCCTAAGGAGTACTTTATTTTTAGCTCTCTGTAGTGGGGGTGTGGGGGTGACAAACCACCTTCCTGCACAGCCCTTGGCTGCTGGGGGAAACTGAGAGTCCAGCTCCACACAGTGCCCTCCCACCACAGGGTCAGGAGTGCCTGTGGCTGCACTGGGCAGGGTCACTTTCTTTCAGGCTGGAGTGTTCATGTATGAGTGTTTTAGTTTGCCTGTTGTTAGGGGCTCATGAAGTTGGGGCTCTGCAGGGAAGTTGTTTTCCACAGCTCTCTGGAGGCTTTGAGGAGCCCATGCTGATGGACATGGGGGCCGTGTGGCTCCATCTGCAGCTGGGCAGGATTGGAGGAGATTGACCTGTGCTGGGGGTGAAAGGTGCTGAGGCTTGTGACTGTCCTGTCCTGGAGGGAATGTCCTCCTAGGCTGGCCTTTGGGGACACTGGTGGCTTATGTTCCCCAAGCTCATGTTGGCTCCTACCGATGTTCACCTGCTCTGGGCTGTGTTATTGACCAGTTTTTCAATTCAGGTTCAGTTTTCCCCTGGATGGATTATAAATACCTCTGGTTTAGTTTGTGAGGTACAGGGCATCTGGAGATCATTTTCAGGGCATCCCTGTGTTATTGGTGTGAGTTACCACCACCAACATTCTGAACTGGCATTAAAGCAGAGCAGTCCAGAGTCTGTCTGCCTCCTTCCATTGTGTGGTTCCTGGTGATGGGGTTTCATTATAACCAACCCAGCTATGCTCACCAAACTTACTCCTTTATTAAATTAAACTACTATTAGATCTAAATCCTGATTTTTTTGGTGCGATAGTATTTGCCTTTTGTATCCAACCCAGCCTCCCCTTCTGTTTTGTGCCAGTGTTTGTAAATGAGTGAAGAAATATCTTCTTCAGTAGCCAAGAAATAAGAAAATAAAACCATGACAATAAAATACATAAAATGAAATAAAAATAGAAAATAAAAAGAAATAAAAGACATTGAAAAAGAAATAACCAAGACAATGTTCTCAGCCGCAGTTTTGAAAAGAGTTACTGCTGATACAATGTTTCGGCTTCTAGAAGAAAAATTTTAGAGCTTGTGCTCAGACTTTTCGTTTTTTCCTTGTTGTGTTCCTTTCCCTTGTCTTTTAAAGTAGGGTGCTCCAAAGCTCCTCATGTCCCTGTGCAGTTTAATTTGCCTCTTTCTTTTCACAGAGAGAAGAAGATTTCCCGCAGCAGTGCCCTGAAGGTGCTGGACCATGCCATGATCGGACCAGAGGGCACAGACAACTGTCACAAGTTTGTGGACATCCTGGGGTTGAGAACCATCTTCCCTCTCTTCATGAAATCACCCAAAAAGATAAAGAAAGTTGGAACAACTGAAAAAGAACACGAAGGTAGGCGTGCTTCCAGATCCTTCTTATTGCCTTGGAGGTGGTGAATGGACAGCCAGTGTCTGAAAAGTGCCTGCAGGGAGGAGGGAGAGGCACAGCACCCATCTTCTCAGGGCTCCTCCTGCAGCTTTCAGGTCTGGGTGTCCAGCCTGCTGCTCTCTGTCACAGCTGGCTGTTGAGGGCACACTTGTCCTGCTTGTTTTGGTGTCAGCAGCTCCTGGCAATCCCATTTTGTGTGCTGTTAATAAGTTATTTTACTCCTGTAGAGTCTGTTGTTTGAAGCTCTTACTCTGATGCAAAACTCTTTTGAAAAGAGTAATGAGGCAACTACAAATGTCACCTCAAAAGCAGTGTTTTCATGGCTCTGAGCACTGAAGTGTGACTGGATGAACATCAGGCATTGCAGAAATAAACTGCATTGCTTTTGAAGTTGCTTTTTTTTCCTTTTTATGTTTTTTAACTCTCCACCCTGGAAAACTCTGCTTTAACAGAGATCTGCTATGGAATAAAACTGCGGTTACTGTGGGACCTTATGCTGAGCTGAGTGGTCAGTCCCTCCTGCTCCTGGTAACAGTGCCTTTCCCATTCTGTTGGTCATTGACTATGTCTTGGAAGAAACTTTAAATACTGCCAATGATGCTTAAGGTTTTGTGCCAGTTCATTGCTCAGCTCAGTTCTACAGAGGGTGAATATTGTCAAAGCTGAAGAGATGTGAGTGGGTCTTGGAATGCCTAGGATCCACCCTGAACTCCTGCAGCAAGCCAAGGGAAAGTGGAAGGAAATAGCAACATGGGAGCTTTAAACCCAAATCCCCTGCTTTGGGACTGTCCTGGCAGCTCAGGTGGGACTCAGGTGTTCTCCCAGGCCCAGGAGGGAGGTGCTGTCCTTGCAGAGCTCTCTGGGTGCTGGCTGAGGCACTGGCAAGGACTGAGCAGCTTCTTTCTCTGGCAGAGCTGCCGAGCTGGGGACAGCTCCTTGGGCATCTGCTTGTCCTCCCTCCTGAGGACAAGGAATGGGCAGTGGCATGGGCTGGGCATATGTGTGGCAGTGGCTGCTTTCCTGGCACAGGTGGAGAGCAGGGGCTCACCTGTCACCCAGCCCCAGAGCAATTCACACACCTGCTGACAGCTCTGGTCACTTTATCTGCCTTGTGTTGCTTGTCGCTTGTCCTGGGTAGATAATGGTGAGGAGGAAATGCTGTTGTGTGGTCTGGGGTTTATGTAATGGACTTGTAGAGATAGGTTTGCTTTCTGTAGGTTATGTAATAAAATTGCAGGTTTATGTAATAAAATGCACAGTTATGCTTCGATGGATTTAGGGGATGTTTTGAAATTTTCATTTGCAGTGTGAAAGTGAGGTTTGTTTAATTCTTCTTACTGAGAGAAAGCTTCAGCAGGCATAGGAGGTTCTGAGTAGAGATCTGAGTCTGTGGCTCATGCCATTGACTTAATTTTTCAGTTTTGGAAAGTGAGCTAATCTCCATTTCATCTGCTTTTTCTGGAGACTGCAGTTGATACCTGTGTGCAGTCCTGGCTGCTGTGAGGATTAGTCTGGAAAGCCCTGACAGGGTCAGTTCCTGAATATTTCTGTGATAGCGTGAACAGCCAAATCTGCCCTCAGGAAAATGAAGTGATCCATGCAAACAGGTTTTGTATCACACCTCCGTCTCATTATCATGCAGAAGAAATGGAGAACATTAAGATGAGTCCAGAAATCAGTTCTATTAAAATAAACTCTCCCTAAAAGGCTATGGTAGTAAGTCCAATTTTCTTTGTTTTGCATCACTGGGCAGGTGAGTTACTGAATTTCTAACGACAGGAGGTAATAGAGATGTTCCCAGCAGGGTTCGCTGGAGCCTGTCACGCCGTTGTCCTGACACAGTGTAAGCAGCACAGTGTGTGCTTTTCCTCTGCTGAGTGTTGCCCCAACCATGCAGTAGTTGCTCCTGGGGGGGAACATGGCACAGGCTCCTGAGTGCTTTAAGGCACATGGTGCAGGTGTGGCATGGTGGAGCTGGTTTCCTCTGTGCTGTTCTGGTCCTAGGAACATGCTGCTTTTTGCTTATCTCTTTGTTTATTGATCAAAAAGAACGCTCATGTTCAGTCTGCTCTTGTCATCTTTTCTCATAGAAACTTTATCCTGTGTTCAATCTGTTTTAGAAAAATTAATTAGAACAATCTTCTATTAGGAGAGCTTTCATGTGTATGCCAAGTGGAGGAAGAGATTCCTGTAAAGGATTCTCTGGAATGGCTTTGCAGCAGTGGCATCAGTATTTATTTAAAGCAGCTCTGAGGAGCTGGGCTGTGCTCGCCCTCTCTGTGTTGCTGCTGGGATGGTGTTGGGCTGGGCACCCCAGGCTGTGCTGTAAAACACCAAATCCTCAGTGGACTCTGAAACCTGGGGCCTAATTACAGCTGCTTAGAGGCCAGCCTTGCTAAAATGCAAACAGCTCTGCCAAAGGGTTTGTCCTGCCTGTCTCTCTGTCCCTTTGTCTGCAGTGGCTGAAGTGCCGCCAGGCTGGGGGTCCTGGCACCCACTGTGTCTCCAGGTGCTTCACCTCTCACAGGACATCCAGTGCTCAATCCCTAGAGCACCACATCTTCTGTATATATCTGATGGTTGTAGGAAAATATCCCCTTGTCTTTATTTTATAGCAGTATTGCTATTTACATAAGAGATAGTCTATAAAACCATGTTTGTTTTATTGTCTCTAAGGCGGTGTTCTGAATGTGACAAAATAATAAATACCCTGGTGAAAAAAAATCTCAATGTGACTTTCTGAGCTTTTATTTATTGCAGAAATTTATAATCCAAATTAAATTTGATAAAAGTAACTTCTCTGTAATGTATTTCTTCCTTTCTAAATGCTAGCATAAAGGTGTCAGTGCTGGTTAGCTACATTTTAAACACTGTCAGTGTTTAAAAATTATTTTACTCTGGGGAGCCTCTGAACAATTTAAATCCAAACTGCACGTATTTATGCTTTATGTACACTATGTAATTAGGAAAAAAGAAAAGGAAAATTTCTTAACCATCTTTATGGATGATCTGAGCCTGAAGATTGGGCCTGTGGTGTCTAACTGAGTGCACATTATCTACTCTTGAATTTTGCCTGTGTTTGTACAGATCATTATATTAGGATATTAGGTTTGGGAGAAAAAACTCATTGGAAGCAATTTCCCTTTTTCTGAGGCAATGAAGCAACTCAAACCAGAAGTATTTTGCAAAGGAAGATAGAAATGGCTTAAAGTTTTGCTGTGTCTGTGGGGTTGCAGTACTCACGTGAGTGCCCAGCTGGGTTGGACAGCCACAAAGAGAACCTGCCTGGCTGTGTAGGAGGTGCTGTGTTGTGGTTGTGTGTTGTGAGCTGTTTGAACAGCAGGCTCCCTTTACTGTCTGTGATTGCGGGGAATGGACAGGAATCTGGCTCTGGGTGGTTCTTGGCATAAATGGAGGGTAAGATTTTAAACAACACTTCTGTGTTGTGACTTTTGAAATGTAGGGGGTGCTGTACAAGCATCTGCATTCCTAAAACCTTCCTGTTGCAGAGCTGAGGGTCAGGGTGTCCCCCTGTCCATGAGGGTGCAGCGGCTCTCAGCGCAGTCGAGTCACAGCGTTGGATGCTGGCTTGAAATTCTTGAACAGTCTCAGTGAGCTAAAAATGGAGAAAACACAAATTCCTCCCGAATTAGAGCGTCTGTAGTGAAGCAATCATAGCTGGCTCGACAGGCTGTATATCCTCCTGCTCTTTCTCAGGATGGTTATTTGCAGCCGAGTTTTGCTCACTTGGAGAATGTAATGAACTATAAAAGGATGTTTGTCCAATTCATCTTCATTTAAATGCCTTCTCTTGTCTTGGATGTCAGTTTTACTTAGGAATGCTTAATTTGATAACCTGAGAATTAGTTCAGCCAATTTCCAGAGGAGAATTCCTATCGCTGAGGTGTTTTGCTTGTTTGCCCTCTATCAATAACAAAGCCTCTTTTGGAGATCCTCAGCTACACCCTCCCTTTAAAAACAACAACAAAACCCATTTCTTAGTAAATATACTCTTACTCCTTTGTGACATGTGCTAAAGGCAGCAGAGCCCTTGGAAAGAATGTCTGCTGCAGAACCAGGTTCCCTGGGCATGGGGAAGTGAAAAGGCAGCAGCAGAAACATGACCTGATAAGGAGTTATGGGTATTAACTGAGCACCCTCTGCCAGCCAGCAGAAAATGTTTTTCTTTTGGTGGTCTTGAGGAGTGAGCACCTGGGGAAAGCATCAGTCTGTTTAAACAGAACTTTATTATGCCAATTTGTTATTTCACCATCACCCTCCGACAGGAACCTGTGATTTGAGTGAGCCATGATGCTGAGAACAGAGTTAAATTTATCTCAATTAAAGTGAGCGTGCTCTGTTGCAGGAACATCAGAAAAATAAACTTTCTCAATCAATAGGAGGAATTTTGTTTTACGTTCAGCTTGATGGCTGGATCCAGCTCACCAGGGCTGTTGCATGTGGAGCTTCTCCAACCCTCCAAGGCCCCCCTTCACCCATCCATAAAATTGGTGTTTCTTGCTTGTATCAGTGTTTTTAGATAAAAATTTTCTTGGCAAAATGCAGTGATACTCGAGTGGGTTACTCTTCTGAAATGCAGATTATTAATGCGTGTGAAAACAAGGCAGGTTATCAGATGCTACAGCATTGGAATAGCATGTCCCAGTGCCACCTGTAATACGGGATGGGCCAGTGGCTTCATCCAGATTTCCCAGCAGCGGTGGAGCCACAGAGCTGTGTGCCTAGGAAGGGTAGAAGTATCTCAAAGAGCTGGCTTGTTTTTTTCTAGCATTGTCCTGCTTCTAATTGGAAACTACAATTTATCTTAAGCGTTCTTTACAAGATAGGAGGCTGTTAAATGTGTTGTTCTGGGTTCACCAGATCATCCTGCTGGGCCTCCAAGGGGCTGCTGGCCTTGGCATCCAGAACAGTCTGCTGTCCCCTTCCTGCAGGATGATGCTTGCCTCCTCTTCCTCACTGTTGAGCTTCCTCCTCTGCCAGGCAGATGTCCATTATAATGAGATGTTAAAGAAAAAACAAAAAAAGCGAGGGGTGGGGATAATAAAGGCAGAGGAGTGTAATGTTACAGCTTGATTTGACAGGACCTCCTGCTGTTGCAGCTGCCAGTGCCAGCCATGGAATAGATTAATCTGTATTCCAACACGCCGAGCTGAAGTCAAGATCGATCTAATTAGGGTGTTTTAAACACTGCTTGCATGCTGAAGTCTCTGTGCCTGTCTGGAGAGGGAAAGGCTCCCGAGAGCTTGAGGTGATGCTGGGCTAAGCAGGACCCTCGTGCTGCTGCGGGAAGCACATGGGATGTGACCTCCTAGAGCTGGGGATGTGTTTGGGATGGTGCCCTGCAGGACTGGGATTGTGGGGAGTGGCAGGGCTTGCAGGTGAGCCAGCCATGGGGCAGCAGCAGTTCTACTGGCTGATGAGAGAGGAGCCTCCCATCTTCCCACATCCATGAATTTAGGGAATTTTGGGATGTTTGCATGAAAAAAGTTGTTTTTGTTGCACAGTAGCTGCCAGCTGGTACCTGTTATTTCTGTGAAGGCACCTTTGTGGTGCTGAGCGTGGCTCGGTTTGGTGTTTGCTTCTCAAAGGAATCACATTTAGTGATTCTTTGGAAGAGGGTTCAGCAGCAACCTCTGCCTCTGGCCTTGTCTGTGCCGTCTCTGGAAGTGATGCGTTTTGTGCAGGTGATGTGGACTTTGGCAGAGTGTTACATTCCTATGGAGAAGCTCCCAGAATATTCTGTAGCAGGGAGGCTGCCTGTGGCTTCACCCCGGGGCAATGCACAGCTCATAGCCTCTGTCTGCACTGAGATCAAAGCCAGGCAGCTGCAGGTTCTGTGTTCTGGGGACTCAGAACAGCATCAGCTACTCACCATTTCCCAAAGGAGATCCGACCCTGAGCAAATATTGTGATTACGGCTTTTCAGATGTCACACGTGTGAGATGCAGATTGGGTCAGTCCATGGGGAAATGGTGAGACCCCATCTGTGGGAGCCTGCACCCCAAAGTTAATGTTCCTCCCTTCCCATGGCTGTGCAAACACTTTAATCCACTGAATCATGGATTCAGCCTCTCATCCCATCAAGCTTTGCCCTCATTTTGGCCAGTGCCCTTGCCCATGGATGTTGGTATTTATTGGGCCAGGACTTGCATTATGGCATAACCTTGATTTTGGGGTACAGCATAAAACACGCTAGTGCATTATTTTTCAGGAAGCTGATAAAAAAACAGTTTAGATAGTTGAGAAATATTTCTGTAAAATATTTCTTTGAACATTTTGACCAGACAACTAAATATTTCCTGGATTTTCTGCAGTGATATGTTGAAAGAATAACCTTGTTCTCAAAACCTCTGTGTCAGCTCCTTTAGACTTGTCAGTAGTTTTAAAGATTTTATTGATAAAATGGATAAATATCTGCATACGGCCACCAAAGCAAAAATGGTGGCTAAAATACATTTCCTAGTAAAGAAATATTGGAAAAAAACAATGAAGATAGATCATTGGTGAGAATACTGCTACTAAAATGCTGTGTCAACACTTCCAAAAAAAGGAGGCTGGGGAAAAAAAATAGCGTGACATACAGAATGCTGGCTTCTTCCTAAAACAGCAGAGCATATGTTGGCATATATGGGGAAAAAAAAAATCTTCATTTTGTTGAATTTCTTTCACCTTAAGAAAATGGGATCTTGCAAGAACTTGAAGGTTTTTACACTACTTTTGATGTCAACACTCAATTTGGTGTCGCTTTTTGTGGAGTAACAGTCTGTGTGCAGTGAGAGCGTGCACTGGCACCCCCGGAGCCATCCTTCACCCCCGTTAGCCTGTCGGAATGACGGAGCAGCCACACGGTGTGGCCACCCGATAAACCTGTTATCTGCCTGCTCCTCCTGCCGGCAGCGCTCCCAATCTCCTTGGAACATGAAAAATTGACACCACCTCAGGCAGAAATCTGTTTCGAAAAGGAAGCTCCATTTATAAGCAGCTAATGAAATGGGGGGGTGTGCGTGTGCCTGTGCAGCCTCTCCTCGTGCTGCCCTTGTGCAGGATGCAGATAATCCGTGCAGCAGGGAGCACAGACACCCCGGCCAGGCAGCCTGTGTGCCTTCACCTCCCAGGACCCAGGCAGTTAGGAGCAGGAGCTCCCAGCTAAAAAAAAGGTGTCACTCATTCTTTGTGCTGGACTGATCGGTCAAGGCTGCTTGTGGCTCCAGGCTGGGCAGTGCTGAGGAAGTGCATGGTGTGACAGCAATGAGATGGTGATCCCTCTCCTCTGCACGCTGTTTCCCCCCTTCTGAAAATATCAAATCTTGAGGCCCCATTGCTCCCCACCACCATGGGTGAGGAAGTGTTTATGGCTGTTAGTTTTCATCAGTCTTAATCAGCAAGATTACAGTGAGGACATCTTGGAGAAGCTAGGATGTCTAAACCACCAGGTCTGTGTTTAAGGCAGACCTTCAGGTGGGAAGTAGAACTGACTGGTTTGGAAAGGGAAAGAGATTCAAGCCCTTCTCCTTTCCTTTGCACTGCTGTGCTGGGGCTCGAGGCAAGTGGCTCAGTCACCTCTCAGAGTGGTGGGACATTGACACAGGTGTCTCCTGTGTGCTTGCAGCCTTCACTTTTTACTTCTCTCCTTGGTTTGTGCTGAAAAATAATGACCCGCAAGTGTAATTGAGAAGACTGTAAACATGTTCATTTGGTCGTTTCTGGTTTGTTGTGGCCCATTTATATTCATTGATGGGATTTTCTGTAAATGAAAGTGGTTGGTTTGAGAATTTTTCCACTAGCTCATACCACTTCAGTGTCTGCAGGAGCACACTTATTCCCTTTCTCCAGCTTTCTTGTTTCAGTAGCTGTCCGTGCTTTGGTGACCTGAGGGTCATTTGAGTGACAGTGCTGGCTTTTAGGCCTAAAGGAGCCCTGGCCAAAGAGGAGGCAGCATGTGGTAGAGGGTCCCAAAACGTGTGTGCTGCCAGGCAGGCACTCAGCCTGGGGAGGAAACCAGAGTGGAACTTGTGCTCTGTGTAAGGTGCTTCAGGTCCCTGAGGCAGAGGAGGAGGAGGCCTCACTGGCTGGGCTGGAATGAGGAGCTATCTGTGCTCCCTGCAAACATGGCTTGTGGCTCTCACTGCTGCTCTCTCTCCTCTCACCATGATGGGAAGGAACCAGGGTTCTGCTTATCAACAGCTACGCTGGAGTGTTAATAGTAAATTTAATGGCATGTTACAGAGGGAAATAAGCTCCTCTTCCTGATCTCAGTGTGCAGTTTTCATTTTGTATTTCTAGAACATGTCTGTTCCATCCTGGCCTCCCTTCTGCGAAACCTGAGAGGGCAGCAGAGGACACGGTTACTGAATAAATTCACAGAGAATGACAGTGAGAAGGTGAGTGCTGAATGTGTGTCTCAGTCTCTGGGCTGCCAGGTTGGGAGGGTTCTTGCTCAGGGTGCCTGGTGCACGCACTGAGTTACGAAAAGCCATCCTTGTACCTGCCTGCAGAGACTTGTGCTGTCACAGACCTTTGTTCTCTCATTCACATTGTATCTACAAACTGCAAAACTGGACATTTAATGCATGGCCTCCACATCACCTGTGCTCTTGTTTTCTGGTGCTCTTGCATATGGCAGTAGCAACTCTGTCCTGGGTTGTGTCTCTGCTGAAACCTGGCCATAAAAGACAATATGTGGTATTACATTGTGCTGGCTGTGAGACCAGGACAGCGTGGAAAGGCGCCAGTGTGTCTGGTGAAACTCTTTTGCAGAGAGTTTAGGAGTTGCTGTGGTACACATTTAACATTCCCCACTCTTCTCCAGGAGTGTTTCACTTTAGTGGTGTTTGCTCTGGGAAATTCTTCCCAAAATATTTACATGGTGGTGGATAGATCAAAGCTTCACAGAAAAGAAATAGCAGCTTTTGCAAACTGCAAATCCCAAGGGATTTGCAAATTCTGCCACTGGGAAAATGCTGGTTCCTTAGTATTCCTCATTAGTGTGTTTTAAAGGTGTTTTTCATAACCTGTTCTACCAATCGTAGATAATTACTAGATAGGATTTCAGCTGCCCTAACACAGTTCAGAGGAGTGTGGGAGAGCTGGAACATCCAGCACAGGTAGACAAGTCCACTGGGGAAACCAGGAGCCTGGAGGACCACAGCACAGAGAGCGAGCTGGGGACACGTGTCTGTTTGTTGCCGTTTATCTGGCACTGGTGGGACCGTGTTCCCATATGGGATTACATCCAAACGCCTGCAGCCTCGGCGTGCTCATCCAACCAGCACTTGTACCCTCCTTCTGTAACATGTTCCTTCCCAGGAGGGACAGAGCTGCCTGTTGCTTTGTGAAGGCTGAAGCTGGGAGGAAAACAAAATTGCATGAAGGATTAAAGATGATTGCATTGTTCTTTTTTCTTGCTTACGTCTCTCTCTTCTGCCCTTGCAGGTTGATAGGCTGATGGAACTGTATTTTAAGTACCTGGATGCAATGCAGGCAGCTGATAAGAAGATTGATGGGGAGAAACACGTATGTATTGCTTAAGTTTTGTCAGGTCATGTCTGCAACACCTCTGCACAGCCGTGTCTTCCACACAGGGCTTCTGGCTCAGCCAGTCACTATTCTTAGGTGTGCCCTCATACCTGTGCTGTTGCCTCTTAATTCCTATTGCCTCACTCTCCAAGTTCCAGGTAACCTCAGATTACCTGGAAATTAAAGTGGGCCAGGAATTTCTCTACAAGTGCTTCTGGCTGTCTCTTAGAGTGAATTTTTCTAGAAGTACCTAAGTCTGTGCTTCAATTTGCCTTCACTTTTACCTGGCTGCAGTCCTGCTTGGTTTGGCAGATGGAGAGCAGGTGAAATGTGGAGAGACAATTACATGATAATGTGAGAGGCCTCCTACCCTGGTCTGTAGAGTTGTGATCAGCAGCGAGAAAGTGTCTGTGTTGATGAGTTGGCTGAGGTGCAGCCAAGGGCTGTGTGCTCTCTGCACACCAGCAGTGAACGTTTGAGTGACACGAGCCTTGGTACCGCACAGCACTTTCTTGGAACTGAAGCTGGAACAGACCTTTTGAAAGGGAACGAGCGGCTGGAGTCAGGAAGCAGCTTGCAGAGCTGTTAGCGAGCTTGGCCAGCTTCCCACAAGATTATCTGTATCAGTGCTGGGGAGGGTGTGAGATTGATTAGCGCCGACGGAGAGCAATGGCTGCAGCTGCCGTCCTGCACGGCGCGCGCTGCGCGTGCCACGGGCAGCAGCCCCCCGCCAGTCCCCGACAAACAGCTGCCTGCCCACTGCCAAGGCTGCTTCCCCGGGCACTGCCAAACATTCCGAGGGCATCGGAGCGCTGCTGCTGCTCAAAGAGGCACGGGAGTGAGTGATGAATGGAGCTGCTTTTGCTGCCAGCACTCCGGTTCCATATGGACAGCAGCAGCGTCACCACTGAGCAGTGGCCTGGAGGAAAACCGCGTTTACCCTTTCCTGCTTTCCTTCTGTGCTCTGTCATTTCTCATCAGAACGGGGCAAGAAATTATTCTTTACGTTTTGGTGTTGATGTGGGAGTTTTAGAACTCAAAAACCAGAATGGATTTTTTTGGTTGAAGCCTTGTAGTGTGTTGGAGCTGCCTGTACAGAGCCCTAAAATACCACATGCAGAGCGAGGGTCTGTGCCCTTTATCCAGGAACACCCTGGAGCAGCCTACAAACGTTAACATCTATAGCAAACAGCCTGCACAAAGCAGTAGTGGAGGGAATTTGAGTGTGAAG
Source organism: Melanocharis versteri (assembly GCA_013397845.1). NCBI lineage: Eukaryota > Metazoa > Chordata > Aves > Passeriformes > Melanocharitidae > Melanocharis > Melanocharis versteri. The sequence continues at coordinate 119,704 of VZTG01010069.1, read as the reverse complement.
AAGCTTTTGTGGAAGCTCTTCAGTTGGTAATATTAACCCATTCTTGTCTACTAATGCACAAGAGAAGTAAAACTAAGGAACCTCAGATTTGCCTCCTGTATCCAGAATAAATGGACCTCAATTCTTTACCTCCTGTTAGAACTAGTAATATGATTTGGCAGAAGCATCTCATGGGTGCAACATATTGGCCATGACATATATGAAATACGATGCTGAAGTTCATTCCTAGCTTGGAACACTCTTGGAGAATTATCGTTTGCTTTATTTTGTAGCATTGTCAGATGGTCAGTGGGACATGATCTCCTGAGATCTGAAGTGGCTCAAGCATTTTCCCCACACAGAAATAGGCAAAAGCCATCATTCTCTCTGTCACACCATGGCACTGTCTGGCTGTGACAGGATTTATGGGGCACTTTAATGTTCCTTGTTTTGGCACATGAATCACTGAGGTGGATTGTATGAACACTTTAGAAACTGTGCTCTGTCACTGGGGGGCTTTTGACCTTCCCCTTGCAGTAGAGGACATAGTACCCTAAAAATCTGGTGTACAGATCCTCACCTTTCTCCTTGCCCCATCAAAAAATGATACTTGGTGAGATTTTACAGGTTCAGCCTACACTGACGAGAGTGAGGTCTGAGTCTGATGGACAGGGTATCCTGGTGTAAGTCTTGCATTACAAGGAGTGAAAAGCTGATTACACAAGGAATGACTGAGTGCTTTATCTTTAGTAGTGCAGCTGGCATAAGAAGCTCCTGCTCTTGCAGTTCTCCTCCTTTTTATTTCTTTTAGCTTGGCTTATTTTAGTGATCTGGTTTATAGCCCTGCTTTTCAGCCCATGGCAGTGATGGTGGGGGAATAGTTGAGGGTGGAAGGGAGGGGAGGAATTTCTGAAGCCAGCTGTTTTGAGGAGGAACAATTGTAATAATCTGCACCCTATTCTGGACTGTGAAACAGGATGAGGTCACTGAGCCCCTTCTCAGTGTTATCCCCTTGTTTGCTTCAGTGGAATCTGTTCAGAAGGATTCAGAGTTGATAACTTGATGATTATCTTAATTGCCATGTGAAACCCAGGAGCAAAGTCCATGAGAGCATTGTCTCCAGCACCTGATGCCTGTCTTAGCACTTTTCTCAGAGTTTTTAGTTAATGAAAATATCTTGTTCTCCTCTCAATTTCTTTAATTATTTCTGTAGGAAACGGTGCAACATCCTGTGGCCTTTACCTCTCTCTAAAATGAGGTATAATTATGGGTGGCAGCAATAGCCTTGATGATCTCTAAAGATGGTAGGAAATGACAAGAGATAGTTTAATATTTTTATAGTTCCACAGAAAATTATGCTCATCAGGTTTATTCAATAAAATATTCTCACCAGACACTTTGCGCTATAATGACTTACAAATTACATGCTAATTGTGCTACAGTTCAGCCACTCCATCCTTGAAAGGAAGAGGGGGAACTCCTAGGATGAGCGTGGTATCCACAGGTGGGGGTAACAGGTGGGGATTTGTGTCAGCCCATCCTTTCAGTTTGGTGTAGAAAGACTGAATTGCCTGGAGCTGTGCTGAGGGCAGGACGTGATGGCTGTGAGTGTGGCTCTTGGCCTGTGGTCTGAAGGCCCCTCCTGAGCATGTCCTGCACCCCTCAGCTCTTCCTAGCGATACAGACAGAAAGTAGTGAGGGGAGAGACTCCATCCTTAGAGTGAGAGACACGTTGTAGGGGTTGTTTTGGTGCATGACTATTTGGAACATGCTCATTTCTGTCCACCTGGATTGGCCTCGCTGTTCCACGTGGTGAGGATATAAAACCAGGATCCTGGAGGTGTTCTTTGGTCTTGATCAGTACACATTCCTTTTGCTCTGCCCAGCTGTGCAGTGCGTGCTGGAAGGTGAGTGATAGATGAGGAGGGAGGAGGATGCAGAAATCTCCTCCAGTGCTTGTGGGGAGCAGTGTGATCTTTGGTACAGCACTGGCACATCCATCGCATCTTTAGGCTGGGAGTCTCTACTTGACACCTCGAGGCCTGTCAGTCCTGCCTCATTAGTGTGAGAGAAGCTCATTTTAGCTTCACAGAAGCCCATCTTATTGCTGTCTTCTCCCATCAGCAAGGGGCATCTCAGTACATATTGCTGGCAGATTAGAAATGGCACCTGAGCGCTCATTTGGAGGTTAGCGACTGACAGCTTTGAAAGAGGGACCAAGCGGGAAGGGAGCTGCTTGGTACTGTACTGGAGGCAGATTAGCACTGAAAGGGTGGCTTGGTTTAAAAAAAAAAAAAAGGACTGTGAAAAGCACCTTAAAACTGTACTTGTCTTCTAATTCATATCTGCTTAATTTACTGGCACAAAATAATCTTCTCTGCCGAGGGGCTGTTAGAGCCGCCGCCGCCGTGTAATCAAGACCGCGGCTGCCTGGATCCAGCTCCTGTGATCGCCGTGCTCGGATCAGAATACAGAGCAGACCTGGCCTTTGTTTCTTGCTCTGGAGATTCAGAGTCCTGGTGTATGGATGTTTTTCTGCTCAGGAATTTAGCACTGTTGAGCAGAGCAGCCAATGAGCCTGTGTGCAGTGCGGAGTGTGAACAGTGGTTCAGCAGTGAATGTGTTGTCCTTCTTGGGTGTTTTTTTTGATAATTCAGTCAGTGTTCAGCTCTCTCACTAGCCAGACTCATCATTGTTTAGCTTTAGAGACCAGATTTGAGCCATTTGGCATGGATGTAGGGTGAGGGAAGTCACTCTCTGCACAAAATTGGATTTTTCTATTTACTGGCAAGAGCTCACATGCAGGCTTTGCCCAGTCATGCCTGTGCCCATGATTTTGAGAACCTGGGGTAAACGACAGTCGTGCATGTGTTGGAGTCTTCAGGATCTGATGCTAAAGCGTCACATCTGAGCATAGCTAAAGCAGTTGATTTCACAGCACAGTTAAGAAGGCACTGGCTTTTAAACTTGTTCTTTTATTGGCAGACTGGATTTCTAGGAGGAAAGGAGAAGTATTTCACTACCTGAGCTTTCCTTGCCCTTTCAGGAGGAAGTGAGAATCATCTGTCTAAGTCACTCCATCAGATTTCCAGGGAGCATCCATTGCCCCCCTCTGGGGAAGAGTTGCACAGGGCTCATTTTCCTTCTTGTGCTTAAAACTCTCAACTCACCATTAGACGCGAGGGCTTGGCTTGACAGAACAGCAAAATTTGGCAGCCTCAATCAGCTTTGGTGCCGGTGACCTTGCGTGTGCCTGCAGCACGTGCGCCCGAGGAGGCGCGTCCTGCAGAGCGTTGCAGGTACGGAGCGCTCGCAGGTGATGGCTCTAATGAGGAAATATTGCTCCGCCGGCGTGCGCCCACCTGCCAGACGTCTGCAGAATAAATCACAGAGCTGCAGCGAGCTCGCGGGGCTGACGAGCTGCTTCCTGTGTTTAAGAACAAAACCAGGAGACAAATCCCAAAATGCAGGAGGTGACCCGTGACACAGTTGTTTGGGCCTGTCAGCCCCCATGAGGGTGGAGCGCAGGCACGTCCCGGGGCCAGCTCAGAGGAGGCTGCTCTGAGCTCGCTGCCAGGTGGCTCTTGCCAGTGTTTTGAAGAAGATGGGCTCTCTGGACATGAGGAATGGAATGGAATGGAATGGAATGGAATGGAATGGCCTCTTGCATTCTTCCTCTGGCCTCCCTCTGGGCAGGTCTCTCTGCTGAAACTCATGTATACAGAGGAAGGGTGGATGGTGGGTCATCATTCCCTTGGGAGCCAGCGCTCTTTGGCTAAAAAGCCCTGGCCTGGATCTGCCCTGGCAGCAGCCATTATAAACACGGCTGGAAGAGCCTGCCTGGGCATGGAAAAGCTGTCCTTGTGCAGGATTTTCAGACGTGTTTTCTCATCTATCAGTCAATAATGAAGCTGGAAGCCAGATAGGTCTTTGAGTGTGCTGGAGTCATGTTCTGCACTGCTGAACAGCACCCTCAGATGGCCAGTAAAAGAGCAGGTTTTGTTCCATTCTCACAAAGAACTTGTAAATCACAGATACATGGGTCTGTTCCGTAGTCACACACTCTCATCCCTCAATGTAGAAATGTGATTTGTATGTTTAAATTAAAATTTTAACTTGCAGATGGACACACTTCACGGCCAGCAAAGGCAAAACCTTCTTCAAAACTGAATGAAATGTTTTGTGAATTTAAATGAATTATTAAAACTACTTCTTCGGCAAGAAATGTATGGCCGATAATGTTCAGGGAAACGAAACAGTTCTTAAGAAACTACAAATTCCACCAACATTTTGCCGCTCCTAATGGGAAGTGCTCTGAGAGAATCCTCACACCTTTCCTTTGTGTGGCTTTACAGGACATGGTGCGTCGAGGAGAGATCATAGACGATGACATGGAAGATGAATTCTATCTCCGTCGTCTGGATGCCGGGCTCTTTGTGCTGCAGCTCATCTGTTACATCATGGCAGAGATCTGCAATGCCAACGTTCCCCAGGTAAAGCTGTGTACAAGGTTGGCAGATCATCTGTGTTTCCATTCGTGCTGCAGACAAGGCTCTAAATCCTTGCAAATGCTGCTGCGTTGAGCAACTGTGTCTCTAATTCCCTTTTAGAGAGGAAACTTCCTGTTTATTGCACTTGTGTCCATACAGCTCCATCAAGTTGCAGCAGATAGCAGGGCTTTAGTGGGGACAGAAGCTGATTGTTGTCACTAAAATCATGTAATCTGTGTGAGCAAGGTCAGGGTTTGAAATGGAAAGGCCATGTTGGTGCCATTGCTGAGGGAGCAGTGGAAAGGGACCTCCTCTTGGAGGTCTCACAAAAGCACAGCTACAGCTTTTCTTGATCTGTGCAAAGTGCTGCATCTCTGCTTCCTCTGCGAATACGTTGGGGTTTGTGAGTGCATTCTGTGGCTTCTTATTTCTGTGCCATGTGCCTTCCTGGGTGTTCCTGAGCAGATGCTGAGGGCTGCCAAGACTGAGTTGTTTTTTGTGGTGCTCAGGTCTCTGCTTATCCTTCAAAGTGGGAAAAAGTGGGGCTGTGCATGGACTTGTGTTGCACTGAAGATCTCTTTCTTCTCTTTCCTACTCCCCATCAGATTCGTCAGAGAGTCCACCAGATCCTGAACATGAGAGGCAGCTCCATTAAAATTGTTCGACACATCCTGAAGGGTGAGTAGAGATATCTCTGTGCAAGTGTCTCATCGGTACCAGGGACAGTTTGGTCATTGCTTTGCAGGATGAGCCTTCACATGTAATTCTCCTTGGCTTCCTGAGCATCTCCAGGCAGCAGCTGAGCAGTGTTCTGAGATCCTGGCAGGGCTGGAATCACCCTGATTAGTGGCGTGCTTTGCTTTGCCTCCGAGTTAGGACACTTGTTGTAGCTGCTGTCGGAGAGCAGCACATCACTCCACTCTTCCATCAGCTCCAGCCTGGCTGGAATTCACTGCTGACATTAATGTGAGAGTAAATATTTAAGGGATGTGTACACGCCTGCTAGAGGGAAGAATAGTGGAGTCTCATCTTTCATTAACATGGCCCTGCACTTTACCATCTGCACCATATTAGTACCCCTGGTGTATTTGTCTTGTTCTTAGTGTCAGATTAATAAGGATTATAGCATTAAAGTATCCTCCATAGCTTTAAAATGTAGCTGTTGTGATTTGCAATCCCAGTTTTAAAGTCTTGCTTGTTATTTTTAATGCTCGTGGTGAATTAGAGCAATGCCTGTTTGAGCTGTGGCCCTCCTCTGCAGCCTGTTGTCCTTCAGCAGCAGCAGCCAGTGGAACTGGAGGAGAGGAGGGCAGGACTCAGCCTCTTCCCGTGACCCCTTGGAGCTGAGAGGCTTAGTGGGAGCAGCAGGGAACCAGAGCTGCCCAGAGAAGATGCTTCCTTATGGAATGTGTCTGCTCCAAAGGAGCTGTGTTGTTTTCATTGTGGGGTGAGGAGTCTGTTTTTCTTCTGGAGGGAAAGGAAGGTTGGCAGCATTTCTGGGATACTGAGCTGTGGGATGTATTTCAGTATTTCTGCTTTCTTTGGGAGCAACAATGTTCTCCTGATCTTTTCTTGCCCCCACTTCAACACTGGCAGGTACACACAGCTTATTTCCTGCAGAACCTGTCGGTTTTCTCCCTTCACATATGCAGGAAAAAAAGGAATCAGAAGGCTGGCTGGTATGACAAAATTAAGAGTGATTTTCTGACAGTGTGAGATTACCTGCAGCTATAGGCAATCTCTTTGGCCCTTGTCCTTGGCCTCAAAGTGCAAATTAATGCCTGCTTGTGAGCAGGGGGGCTGCATAGGATGTCTTTTTTGATTTTAATTATGATACTTGAAAATTCCTGCCTCTAAACCCCCCTTTCCAGTGTGGAGTACGGCACACGCCCGCATTCAGATTCCCACACTTGCCCTGGGCCGTGGGTCCCTGAGGGAGTTGTCGGATTTGCACACCTCATGGTCACGGCTCTGGGTTGTTGATTTACATACCAAGCTGGATTGGAGGGCAGCTGCATTAAAATTTCATCCGATTCTTTCTTTCTTTCTTTCCCAGACGGTGACTTGCATTGTGAAACTTTCTCCGCGGTTGTGTCGGGTGTTGCGGGCTCAGGGTCGTGCTCGGTTGGGTGCTCTCAGCAGCACCACGTTCCCTGCCTGAAGGGGCACATTGGCTTGTTAATAATGCAGGATTGGTACAGAGTTTGGGCTCTGACTGCAGCTCTCCCCAGCTCTTATACTTGCCAGTTTTAGAGACTTCTAGAGACAGTAGTCAAAACCTCAGTGATAAATTTCTTAGTGGGTTTTTGTGAAATCCTGCAGTGGGGCCTGGGAGGCAAGAGCAGCACTGGGCTCAGCTGCAGTCTGGGCTCTGAAATTTGAGCTTTTTTTGAGTTACATACCTGTGTCCACATCTGTGGTCAGCACAGATTCACCAGCTTTTAACAGCAGCAACACCAGGGACGTGCACCTGCCTCTCTGAAGGAGTCAGTTCCCTGGACACAGCTTCCCAGGGAAGCAAAGGGGCTGGAACAGGGATTTGGATGTGGACCCTGCAGTGTGCTGCTGGGGTGCTGGGGCCAGCAAGGGACTTCCAAAACTTCACTGGAGTCAACTGCATAACACTCTCTTGCAAGTGACTGAGAGATCAGGAGCTTGAGCCTTGGCTGGAATGTTTCCAGGCTGCTTCCCAACTTGCTCTCAGGACAGATGAGGACTGGTTTATTTTTACTTTTCGTTCAGTGTTTTGCTCTTGTTCAGTTTTTATTTTCTATTTTTGCATACTAATTAGGTGTTCAGTTTTTAGTTTGATTTTTATGGCCTACATATTCTGCATGTTTCTCTGGCAACCTGACAGCTGATGGATCCCTTGGGGTGGCTCAGAATTACTTACGATGCAAGCAAGGAAGCGAGACTGTTTTCTTACGGTAGGGCTTTCAAGGGGGAGGAGTGGGCAGGGAATAACGGGAGGCTCATTAATGCGTTTCTGCAGGCTGACCAGTCCTCCCACACTTCCTTTTTCTGGAAGATCAAGCATTTCTTGCAACAGGACAGTTAGTTTATGCTTTGGAAGAAAACAACTGACTGGTGTGTGCCTTGGCTAGGGAGATGTTTTGGGGATGGAGGCTGGATTTAGGACTGCAGCAGTGTCTGTATCTTGGGGAGGTGCCTGGTCTCCAGCTGTCATTGGGAATGGAGTGAGGCACAGGCCTCTCTGAAGTGGTACGTGGCTCTGGAATGGCAAATCTCCCTGTTCCTCGCTGATCCAGAGGGACTAGCCATTGATCCTGGCTCCCTTTGGAGCTCTGTCAGAGCTGCTCCTGCTGAGGCCCCTCTCCAGGAACACCTGGTGTCAGGTGAGCAGGCGCACTGGGAGCTGGGCATGTGGAACGTCTGCTGCACATTCCAGCCCAAACCTGTTAGCACAGGTAAGCACAAAGGAAGGGTCAGTGTGCTCTGAGGATGCAGCTCAGTCTGGCTCATGGTGCTGCCATCTGTGCGGGCTCCAGAGCTTCCAATATCCATTACAAGCCTCAGTATTTCCCAATTGATTTTTACTGTTCTGTAACCATTGTATTTTGTCTAATGAAGCAGAAACCAATCTTGGGCCCTTTCCCTTTGTGTAGCTGTGTGTAAGCTCTGGTTAACTGTTGGCAGGGGCAGCTTACATTTGATTTTTTTTTAGCAGCCTCAGTGAAGTGGTGGAATTTAAAATAAAAAAGTAAGTACATAAAATCTTGGTCAGAGATTTACTTTTTTAAGCCCGGTTCTGGGGGTTTTATCTGGTGTCTTCAAGCTGCTAATGCTTCAAATGAGCATTAGCAGCTGTCATAACCCAGTAAACATTCTGCCTTGGAGTTACTGGGGCTTTAGTGTTACAAAGCCTAGATATTTAGGAGAAATGCTGAGCTTTTGGACAAGATAAGAAGAATTTGTGTCTTGTTTTTGTTTGGGTGATCTCCTGGGACAAAGGAAGGGCAGCGTCATTAGTGGCACTCAGCAGCTCCCTGCTTGAGCTCTAGTCCAAGCAGTCTGGCCATCCTTACAGCTGGGGGCAGAGCTGCTGGCTGGGCCAGGCTTGGAGGCTGTGGCTGTCCCTCACCTGGGCTTGGCGGGGCCGCTGTAGGTGGGAAGTGTTGCCCTTGGGCTGCAATAAACTCCTGCACTCGCACCCACTGCGGCTGTTCAGAGGCGCTTACCCTGACGGAGCACGGAAGGGGCTGGGGGCAGAGCCGGCTCCTCCACCGGCTCCCGGGGCATGACAGGAGGCTCTGGTACTGCCTGAGAGGACGGGGAGTCTGAGCTGAGTGCCAGCCTTGCCTGGGGAGGGAAATCCCATCCCTGTGTGCTGGGATCGTGTCCTGCCTGAGGTTTGGATCTGCAGTGCAGCCCTCAGCCAGAGCGCGCACAGCGCTGCAGGGCCGGGCTGCCCCGAACAATCTGCCCATACACAGGGAGCTACAAGGAATCCGTCCTTGTAGGAGCTTTCTGCTGCTTTTAAGAGCTGTGGAGAGCAGCTCTTCTGTTGAGGGAAGGTGTCCTGAGCTGGTCCCTTTGCTGGGACAGTGGGCAGCTCAGGTTTACCTGCAGCAAACCTCAGCATTACCACCTGCTCATGTTACAGGTACTGGAGCGGTTTATAAATATTAAAAATATTTTTCCCAGAGGCCTGGCAAAGAACTCTACTGCTTTTACATGGAGAGAGAGTGCACACACAAGGGAAGACTCCCACATCAGCTAACTTCTGCCTGTCCTCACTGCTTTCAGTGCTCCTGTAACAAAGGCTTTGATGGAGCTTAGAGCGTGTAGCTGTGCTAAATGTATAAATATTAAAGCAAACTTTCTACAGCAACTTACCATTCAGTTCTGAATACAAGCTGTTCTGTTTGTTTGGAAGAAGGAAAAGAATGCAAGCAGGCGGAGGCAGGGAAGTGCTGTCTTAGCCATCAGCCTGCTCCTGATTTCCTCAGATTTGTTCAGCTCCTTGCTTCCGCAGCTCAGAACCTGCTTTTCATTTTTTCTTTTTAAACCGTCTTTGAAAATGCAGGTTCTAGTGACAGGAAGGAGGGAGCTGGTAGGGGATGAGAGCTGCCAGCTCCAAACAAATATCAAGAAGGAGAGCTACAGAAGGAATATTTAGTTCTGTGGTGTTTAGCCATGTGCATGGATGGGCAAGACCATGGTCAGGGTCTGGTGTCCTCTGCCTGATGATGAGGAGTTTGGTTTGTAGTTAAATCTGAACTGGTGGCTTTTCTTCCGTGTGGTTAAAAGCACTGGTAGATGGAGGAATTGGGGTCTCCTCGACAAAAATCCGCATTCAGGGTGGTTGGACAGCAGGTAGGTTAAACCCCAGACTGGGAATGATTTACAGTTGTCACAGACCCTGACTGACCTTCCCTGATGACACTCAGTGTCCAAAGGGACCTAGGAAGCCAGTGGTTTGCAGTGATTCATGGTAGTTTGCATTTCTTGGGCATAATGCCATGATTCCCATGCCAGGGAATGGGTGCTCCTGGGTGCTGGTGTCTGCTTGGGCCAGAGCAGGGAGTTCTCTGCCTCTGTCTGCCACAAAAGCTTTAATGAGTGTCAGCAGGTGTTTGTTATGCAAAGCTTTAACCCTGGGGATGGGCAGGAAAACCATCAATGCTCCTTGCATTAATTCCCATTTGGCTGTTTGCAGTACTGTGGGTGTAGATTCTGCTGTGGTGTCTGCAGGAGCCGTTGCCCCTCGTTTGTTCCTGCTGCACTCAAAGCCTGTGTCGCTCTGCTCTCTCCCTGCAGAGTACGCGGAGAACATCGGGGACGGGAAGAACCAGGAGTTCCGGGAGAGCGAGCAGAAGCGGATCCTGGATCTGCTGGAGAATTTCTGAGGACCTGGGAGACACCTCTGTGTCTGCCCACAAGGACGTGGCGCCAGTTGTCCCTCCTCCTGCCCCTCCTCCAGCCTCTATTGCACGATGAAAGTGATGTTTCTATGAAACTGCTTCTAAATGGGATTTGGGAGATATTAAAGATAGTTTGCTTTTTTTTAGTTCCTGGTTTGTTTTTTGAGCAGTGTTCTGTGAGTGGGGCTGCAGCTGCATACCCAGCACAAAGCCAGCATGAGGTTCCCATCTTTTTTATCTTCTTCCCCCTAAATCAAGCTGCCAAGGATCAGTGTGAAACAATACAAATGTATGCGTGGCAGGGGGGGGCAGGGAGGAAGCCTGGATGGCTTGAGAGACTGTTTGCAGGGTATTCCAGCCTGATCTATTAATGAAAATGTACAACCCTTCCTCTGACGGGAGCCAGGGAGGCTGAGGTGGTGGTGTGTGTCCAGTTCATCCCTTCTTCAGTGGCAGAAGAGATCCAGGAATCGGCTACATCAACCATTCCTGTTACATCTTCCCAAAGGTGAGTGGGAATTGAAAGTAGGTTCCGGCACAGGCTGGTCACTGTTCCCTCCTGAAGAGGGAAGAGAGGGAATGAGTCTGTTGGGGTTTTGCCCAGAACTAAGCGTGAGGGGAGGTAAGCTGTGACATGCCCAAATTCCATCGCCTTCCTTTCGCAGCCAGCTTTGGGTCTTGGCTGTGCTTGTTCAGTAGAAACCAGTGTTGTGGTTCCTGGACAGGGAGCTTGGCTCTTGGAGCAGCAGTGGGTCCCCGAGAGCAGAGGGATGGCCCTGCCTGCCCCAGGGGAAGGGTCACAGCTCATTCTCATCACCCTCTGCACCACGGCGTGGTTTTGGGTGTCATTGTGCCAGACTCCGGCGCTTCCCTGAGCCAGGACTCCCAACTGGGATAGGAAGTAGCAGAGGATATTTTCCTGCATCCTCTTTTCTGCTGCTAAAGTTAATGACTGTCATCACAAACCATCGTGGCTCCCGCAAGCTGGGCCGTGCCTAATTTAGAGAGATTTGCATGCTGGCAGCATTCATTTTTTATCTCCAAGAAAAATGCATTGTCAGGGAAGCTTAAAGGCTTCCTTCAATCCTGACTGCACAGGCACTGCTGGCCTGGCGCTATTGAACGCTGGTGTTCAGGGGATCAGCATAGAAGTCGTGGCTTCAGCGGCCACGAAAAGCTGCAAAAATACATTTTTTGTTCAGAAATTGTCAAATTCCTCATTTCTTTCTTCTGTTTTCAACCTGATTCCTTAAAGGTGTTTTTTCCTTCAGCTTTCAGTTGTGTTTAGGTTTTTACTTGAGTCTGAGTATCATTCCCTTTCCATGCCTGTGGAGTTGTGGTCAGAGCTGGTCTCTGGTTTCCTCTGGAAGGTGGCTGGCTGTTCCCTCACACTGTTCTTGTGTTGGAGGAGCTGAGGAGAAAGGGAAGGATATAAGACAGAGGGTTTGAGGCAGAGCAGAAAAGGGACTTGGTGAATGTGGAACAGCTTCAGGTGAGAAGTGGGGCCATGTATCTGGGGGAGAAAAGGGCAGGGAAGGTCTTGAGAAAACTGCAATAAACTGCCTAAGTGCAAGGTAAGTTTATAAATCTGAGTGTACATTTTAAACCTGATTTCGCTGTTTGCCGCATGTGTGTGTGTGTGTGCATGTGATCATTTCCATGCACAGCTGGTGAGCTGGTGTGGGTGTGCAGTGCATGATCCCTGCTCTGATTTGGCTCCTCTCAGATGGGGAAAACCTCCTGCAGCATCTGCTGGGAGTGAGATGTTGGTCGCTGCCACAGTGGATTGTGCCAGTGAACTCGCATTGGAAGCACTCGCAGCAAGGGGCAGGGGCTGGAGGTACCAAAAGCGTGGTGGTGTGGTATGTGGGTTCCCTGGACTCCCAGGGGAGCAGGGAACGGTCCTGGCACTGCTCCAGCTGCCAGCAGTCAGTGCTGCCCTGGATCAGGAGAAGGAACGGGCACAGCTGGTGATGGGGCCTGGGTTCAGCAGCATCCTGCGAGGTGGTGTTCCCTCTGCAGGGCTGGGGACATGGTGCCACCCCTGCACTGTCCCTCACAGTTCTCGGGGCTGTGGTGCTGCACCTGGGGAGCAGGAATGCCTTGCTGTGAGTATTTTTGTCTTCCCCAGCTGAAGGAAGAATTTGTGGGATTAGGGAATGGCAGTGTGCCCATCCCACCCAGCCCAGCCACTGTCCCTGTGATGGATGACGGTGCTCCAGATGTTGCTGAGGAATTTGCACAGAGATGGTTCCTGCAAGTCAGGCTTTTACAAGGTGGATGACAAATTATTCTCTTCTAATTTCCGAGCTCTTTCAGAGGGAGGACCCCCACTGCTCCAAAGGAGCCCAGTCAGTTGTGATCCTGGTGATCACACCAGGCCCTGCCATGTACCCACACCCCGGCCCCACACCCCACTGCTGGGAAACGCTGGATCCTCTGCCTTGATCGCTGGGATGGACTGGGGGCCCACCTGGGCACACTGTTATTAATTAAGGTAATTATTCAGCTTAATGTGCTGCTCCTGGCCAGCTCATTTGTGCTGTCATATTGAGCAGCACAGGAAAACCTTGGAGGTGTGAGGATGGGCAACCCGAGTCTTGGCAGTTGTGGAGGATGACGTTATTGTAATTGAGGGAGGATTAAAAGGTGGAGCGAATAACAGGTTTCCTTGAGGAAGCATCCATAGGCTGCAGATGGGGATTTGTGCCCTGGTTTAACCCTGCTGGTTCTGTGGCCCTGGAACAGCAGCATCACTGTTGGCTTTTGAGCTGCATGTGGGTCTTGGGAGAGGGTGCGGGAGTGGCACAACCCATGGGCAGCACCCACAGGACTCTGGTCTGCTGGGAGTGATGGCAGGGACTGGGTGACAAGAGCCTGCTGGCCTTTGCTCCTCTGTGAGCCCTCAGTGTGTTGAGCCACCCTCCCCTGCCCGCTCTGCTCGCGGGGTACCGGGCCAGCCTTGGCACAGGGCAGCAGAACGTGCAGGGACAGAGACCCCTCTCCACTGCACCCCTCCCTGGGCCCTGCTTTCTTGTCTCTGATTGTAAACAGATTTGACTAAAGAGGTAAATGAGAAGGTAATTAGAGGGAACATGATGGATGAGGCACTCTGGTGATGGGAAGCAGGAAACATGCCCTCCAGGAGAAAGGAGCTGGGAGGGTGTTCTTCAGCACAGCACCCGCAGTACCTCACGCTTCCTTCTGCAGCAGGATCCTGGGATGCAGTGGTGGGAGCTCTGACCCCTGGGGATGCCCAAGGCTGCCCCAGGCTGAGACGAGCTGTGGGCAATGGCTGCTGCAGGCAGGGATGAGCCTGTCACTCCAACATCTGGATCTAGGTTCAGTACCCGGTGCAGGAGGCTGCTGAGCACCAGTGCAGGATTTAAAAGCAGGAAAGCAGCAAGGGATGAGGGAGATGCTGTCCTCAGTCTGTGGGGTCATCAGATTCCTCTGCTCCATGGAGGCGCTTGCCCTGGTGGGGTTTGGTTGGGCTGAGGCCAGGCTGGGTTTGGCTGGGGCTGGGGAAATCCTGGGGCGAGTCCTGGGGAAGCAGGTGTGGGAAGGGGGAGGGAGAGGGATGGTGACACCATCCGTGCTGTGGGTGACAGGGTGGGAGCCCCAGTGCTGGCAGTATCGGGGAGGGTGGGAGCACTGGTTTCCTCCTGCTGGGAGTGGCAGGAGCTGATGGCATTTCCCCCTGGCCACAGGAGACAGGCACCGACCGTCCTCACTGTGTGTCCAAATCCATCTTCAGCTCTGCTCCCGGCTGAGCCTCCCTAAACGGGGAGAAATAAGTGTAAATCATGGCTGAGGAACATCTCCTGATATCCCAGTGGAGGGACTGAGGCTGTGCTAAATACAGCGAGAGGCTGTCAGCGCTGGGAACAAACCATCAGCTGCAAAATAAGTCACTTACACTATTGATTTTTTTTAATATTTTTTTTTCTTTTAAGGCCTTGCTCTCAGGGACGGCTTTTTTCTTGGGGCAGGAAATTATTTGGAGGAGGAAGGGCTGGTTGGTTTGTGGTATTTTTTATTTGTTTTTTTACATTTAATTTTTTTGATGCTTAATGGTTTGGAAAGAGGGAACTGTTCCACAATGACGGACACCTGTGATGTTGCTCCTCTCCATTGGGAACCTGGCGGTGGGTTCTGCAGAGGAAGGAGTTAATGGCCTGGAAACGGGCTTGAGTTCTCTGAAGAAATAATTCTTTTCAAGATATTTTCTTCTGAATTTTATGCTTTGGAGACTTCCTTGTGTGGGGGCTGCTCTGGGCAGGGGCCTTTGAGTCCCAGACCCCCCATGTCCTGTAGGGGGGGGGTCCTGCTGCCTTTCCCACATCATGCTGGGACTCCCAGGGTGGGGGGCCAGGGACACAGGGCTGTGACCATTCCAAACCACGCAGGGGAGCAAAGACACCGTGTGTCCCTGCCCAGAAATGCTCCCACTGCTCTCCCAGCCAGGTCATGCTGCTGGGAAGGGCTGTGCTGGCAGTGACACAAGGAGCCCACAGTGGTGCTGGTGTCTGGAACAGGGTTCCCTCTACCCAGAAACCCTCTCCTGCTCGGTCTGTTATTTTTGATGCTGTCGTGGTGTGGGTGGGTGGGTTGTGTTTGCTCACCTGAACTCCCACTCGCTGCCTCTCTGGCTGCTCCCTGCACCAGGGGATCCCGACAGGCGCTGCCTCCGTGGCTGGCTGCGCCCGGGATGATTTGTGGAGGAGCAGGCTCTAATGTTGCCTGGCGGGAGCATTGTTTTCCTGCAGCGCACGCAGACCTTTGCAAATAATCTAATAATGCAGGAATGTCAAACTTCAGCTGTGGAAGGAAATCCTTTTATACAGGAATTGTCAAGTCTCTAAACAAGTATCAGAAATGAGCTCAGTATCAATGCGGAGGGTGTTTATTCTGCCCGTCAGAGAGATGAACAACCCAATTCACTCTCCCAGGCAGACGCAGATTCGAACGTTGGCTCCTGGACCTCAGGAGATCTCAGTGCTGAGCCTCGGGGTGCCTCCACATGAACCCTTAAAGAGGTGAATTTCAAAATAATGCATGAGGCATACCCCAATGCTTCAGCAGCTCTGGGGTTTGGGGTTTGAGGTTTTTTTCTTCCAGTTGCTGGGCAGCTTTTTCTGTCAAAAGGGAGCATGGGGTGTTGGCATTGGAATGAGCATGAGCAGCACTCAGGAGCCAGCAGGAAGGACCAATGCTCTTGCTTTCGTTCTGGGTGTCCTTGGGCAAACTCCAGGTTGGAGCCGTGTCCCTGGGGATGTTCTCTGTGCCCCTCGGGGTCTGGGGGTCCCCCTGAGGCTGATGACCCATGCGGTGCTGCCGATCTGGCTGACCCGCATCCCCTTCCAACCTCATCCAGCTCTTCTGAGCTCCACTGCACCCTCCAGCTCTGCAGGTTGCCTTTGCCTGATGGACAGGTGTCCCGGGGAATTCACGTGCAAACCTTGTGGGCGCACGAGCTGTGGTCATGGTGGATGTGGTGCCACCGGGATCTTTGTGGTTTCACTGCATGGAAGTGCCCGCTGGATTCCTCCATCTGGCGAGTGCCCCCCCCCCCCGAGCAGAACCGAGCAGTGGGCAGGAACCTGGCGCTGACAGAGATAAGGAGTGTTTCATCCTCGAGAGCGAGTCCCTGGGCCCGTTCTGCTGAAAGAGAAGCCCTGCGAGGGAGGCGCCGGCTGTTCAGAGCAATAACGAGTGAGCAGATAAGGGACCTCATTACGCAGCGGGTGCCGGCTCTGCTCCGGGAGCCGCTGGCTCTGCTCCCGCCTCTGTGTGCGAGTGACCTCCTCCCGTATCCCTGTCAGACACACGGGGTTCTTTGGGGCCGCACGGCTGCACCCGCAGGCAGCACCTGCCCGAGGCCTCGTTGCTGGTGGATTAAAATCGAGGAGGAGAACCGAACCTTCCCAGCGCGCTTAAGACGTGGGCACTGGCACTTCCCTGGCTGCTGGGCCCTGCACGGCCCCAGCACCCATTTCTCATCCACTGTGATGGCAGAAAATCTGCTGGAAATGAGACTTAATTCAGGCTCTGCCTCTGGGTGTTCCCGGCTCCAGGAGGAATTTATGCTCTTTGCTTCCTCCTGGCATGATTTAAATATCTCTGATGGTGCACAGGCAGGTTTCAGCCCTTGAGGTGCCTCTGCACGGCCTCGGCCCCCAGCAGGGGATGCGCTGTCCTCGTGTCAGGGCACAGGAGCTGGGCTGGAGCCGGGAATCCCTGCCCATGGCCGGGATGTGCAGTCCCCACGGGGTGACAGCTCCAGCTCCTGCTCTGGCTACGCCTGTGGGTGGGTGCTTCGCAAGGTGGGGTGCCAAATCTGGGGGAGCACAGTTTGTAGCTGCCGCTTCTGTGTGAGTTTGTTTTTATTCCCTTGCTGGCCAATGGCAGAGGATGGACCCTGGGCCAGACAGCAGCCAGGAGACAGGGCCAGTCGCCCAAAATGTGGGGCATATGAGTGCTTGGCCTTTGCTGCTTCTCTTGTTGCCCTTGACCCTGTGCATGAACCCTGTCCTTCAGTACTCTGTCTTTCAGTGCAAGAACCCCCTGTTTTGGGGGTTCATGGACCCCTGTTCCAGTGAGTGGGTTTTGCCTCCACACGTACCTCTGGGAGATCTGATGCTTTTGCTTTGTCAGGATCCAGCCCAGAACTGCTCCCTGACACAGCGGTGTTTGCTCAGCAGCTCCAGGCAGCTTTACCTCAGGATGCCCGAAGTCCTTTGCCACTGCTGCTGCTGCCATCCCAGAGCAGGACTCTCTGACCCCAACCAGCCACAGAAACTTCTAAATGCAGCCGGGCATGGCCATGACGCCCATTTGTTTGTCACCACTGCTCCCTCCTTCCCTCAGCTTTTAACTCCGGGGGGAGTAATCAACTTGGGCAGAGATCAATGCTCTGCTCTGAGCCAGGCTTTATTCTGACATGCAGCAAATGCTGCAGCAGGTACGACTGTTTTTTTTTTTTTTTAAAGTATTGATTAGTAAGGCAGGTATGAGGCAGCACAGCTGCTGCCCGGGGACCTGCCTTGCTGGAGGGGAATGGAAAGAATACCCCCGCTTCTTCTTCTGGAGCCCTGCCAAGGGAAGGATGAGGAAATACAGTCAGTATTTTCAAATCCAATTTAAAGAATCTCTTTGTAGCCAACATCTGTCATCTCCTGGCAGAAAACACCTGAAATAATCTGATTTTTTCTGTTTATCTAGAGAGCAAATAATATCCTTTTGATTGCTCTGTTGCATACAGATATTCTCCTGTGAGTGACATCTGCTCTGTGCCTCCCCAGGTGCTGAGGCCGCTGTTTAGGACAGGAATACGGCACCACCGAGCCCTTGGTGAATTTTAGGGTTTTCAGAAGAGGTGTATGAATTGCACAGGTGCTGGTGCCGTGGTGTGACCCGCTGTGAGGTGCAGCTCTGGAAGCATTGGTGCTGTCGGTGGGTTTGGTCTCAGGATTTATGCACCGAAAGGGGCATCAGGATCTTATCCATTCCATGAAATCCTGCTCGTAGCAGGAGCAGGGAGGCTGTTCCAGATCTCTCTGGTGCCACCAGCCGCACTCCAGCCGGGCTCTGAGGGTGCATGTGAGCTTGCAACCCACCCCGGCTCCAGGTTTTTCATTTTGAGACAAATCTTGCACAGTCTGGGACAGCGATCGGGACGCACGTGGGGACGCGTGTCCTTTCTCTTCCCGTAATGTTTATAAAACCCCTCAAACTGTCCCCAGATGAGCCCTGGCCCTTGTCGGTGAAGCCGGAGCAGCGGGCACCGCACCGCCGGGCGCTGCCCCTCCGGTGCTGCACCTGCAGACGCTGGGCCGTGCTGGGATGAGCTGGATCGCGCTGGGCTGAGCGGGGCTGGGCCGTGCCAGGCCGGGCCGGGCCGTACAGGGCCGGTCGGGCGGAGCCGCGCTCTGCGCCGGGCGCTCTCCTGGGTGCTGAAACCTCCCCCGCCGACACCGGCGGTGCCGGGGTGCCGCCCCGCAGGGAGCGAGGGCCGGGGATGCCGGGGAGGCACCTTTCCCCGCGTGGGACCTGTGCGTGCCGCGGGGCTCTGGCGGTGCGGGTGGTCCCGGCAGTGATATGCGGAGGGTCCCAGCGAGGCGTGGGAGTCCCGGCGGGACGGGGAACGCGGGGGGGCCGAGGGGTCCCGAGTGGGCGCGGCGGTGCCGGTAGGTCCCGGCAGCGCGTTCGTTGGAGGGGTCCGGGTGGGGCGATGCGGGGAATCCCGGCGATGCCGGGGGTTCCCGGCGGTGCGGGGCAGCACGGGGGGGTCCCGGTGGGGCGATATCGGGGTGTCCTGGCGGGGCAGCACGGGG
>VZTG01010069.1:88291-100826 GCA_013397845.1 Melanocharis versteri | reverse complement strand
CCTCTGCCTTCGCCGCTGGGCTGCCGAGGCGGGGGCTCTGCTCGGTGCGTCCCGGTGCCTGCAGCCACCCGCACCCCGCGTCCGTGAGCCTCCCGGTGCCGCCGCCACCACCCGCACCCCGTGTCCGTGAGCCTCCCGGTGCGCCTCCCGGTGCCCGCCGCCGTCCGCACCCCGTCTCCGTGTGTCTCACGGTGCCGCCGCCACCACCCGCACCCCGCGTCCGTGAACCTCCCGGTGCGCCTCCCGGTGCCCGCCGCCGTCCGCACCCCGTCTCCGTGTGTCTCACGGTGCCGCCGCCACCACCCGCACCCCGCGTCCGTGAACCTCCCGGTGCGCCTCCCGGTGCCGCCGCCCGCCCCGCCGTGCGGTGCCCCACGCCCCGGCAGCGGGGCTCCCCCGCCGCCTCCCGCTCCTCCGCTCCCTCCGGTGCACGGTGCCTCGGCGGGTCGGTGCTGCCGAGCCCGCTGGGGTCCACCGGGGCTGGGGAAGGGAAACCTCTTCCTGCATCCTGCACCCTCCGGTGAGGAACCTGGCGTGGGGGCAGCTCCCTCGTGGGTACCGAGAAGGTGACAGGGGACCAAGCCCCCTTGGAGGGGGCTGCTGAGACCCTCCTCGCTCTCTGTGGAGTGACACGGGCACGTTCAATCTGAGCCCGAGGAGTGACCACGGGGACATGCCGGGTGCCCGGGTCCCAGCTGTTCCCGCAGCCCAGCTCCGGGGCCTCCCGTGAGCGGAGGGACCCACTCTGCGCCCCAAGGAGCCTCCAGGCACACGGCGCCTCGGGCCACGCCAGGGTGGAAGGTGTGAGGTGTCCCGCAGCTTGTGGTGTCCCGCAGCAGCGCGTGGGCTGGCAGGTACCTGCCTGCCCAGGGAAGGGATGATCAGCCTCTGCATTGGGGGGATCACAGCAGGAGAGTTTCCAGACGTGCCAGACGGAAAGGTGGGTGAAGAGCCTCCATTAGCCACCGCTGGTCCCCTCAGAAATTCAGCAATAGCCAAATAAATAGTGAAATGGTCGCTGAGAGGGAACAGGGAGCCAAGGAGAAGAAATATTCTGGGAGGGTGAGTGCACTTTGGAGCCACATTACAGCTCGCTACTCGAGCAGTTCTGCAGCAACTCACTTAATCACAACAGAAACCTTTATTAACGATACTGAAAAGCAGTGAATAAGTGGGTCATGTATAATAAGCCATTTGTGTTCAGTAGGTGAATACCAATTTGATAAAAGCTGTGTGTGCTGAAAACCTGTATAAATCGCTGTTTAGCAGATCGGAGATTGATCATTTCATTACTGGCTGGTGCAGTTTTCCCTCCACACCACGAGAGTCCGGCGGGTTGGAGACGTGGGGCGGGAGAGGGGCTGTGGCCAGCGGGGCGGATTCGGCCGTGGCTGGTGGGCACGGGCAGGTCCTGCCGGGCTCTGCCCGCAGCAGGCAGCGCCCAGAGCTCGCCGCCATCTCTGCCCGGTGCTGGAGGCCTGGAGGAGCCTCCACGGCATCGCGAGGCTCTGGCACAACCCCGGAGTGCGTTCACTCTTCCTTTTAACTTGTCCACGCCGGATGCTGCGAGGGAATTGACCGGGAGCAGCATGTGCTCCGCGGGCATCGGCGAGCGGCCGTGAGCAGCCCTGGGGCGCGGGCGGCTCCCCCGTCCTGACACCCCACCGTGGGCAGCGAGGTTCTGCTCGCAGCGCAGCCACGGCTGTGGGGAGGGAAAAGTCACAATCAAAGAAAGTCCTTTACCTGCCCCCGCAGCAAAGACTCTGCCTTTGGCAAGGATGGAGCCAGGATGGGCTCCAACTTCCCCGTGAGAACATCTGAGCCGCAGGATTCTTCCCACCATCCCTTCCCTACCCACAGTGCTGCCTCTCCCTCTTCTCTCCTCTCCTCAGGCTGGCGCCTTCAATTATTCATGCCCCCCATTGCAGCCTGTGCACGCTGGGCTGCTGCCATCGGCTTTCTCATGCGCTGGCTGGGAAGCTCCAGCCGACTTCCCAGCCTGCTGGCTCTGGAGCGGGGCAGGGGAGCCGTGCTGTGAGGAGGAGCAGCCCGGCTTCTCCCTGGCACCGTGTACAGGCGATATCGCCTCGCCTCGCCTCAGCAGAGCCGCGGCTGGAGGCTGGAGGGAGCGGGGCCCCGGCTCCCCAGGGCGCTGCCCCGCTCCGTTCCCTCACACCCCGGTGATTATTCTATCAATTACTTTCATAAACACTTTGCATTCTGCCGGATTTTTTCACACTTCCTGATGGGAATTCTCCACGCGATGTGTTTTTCCTGCTGCCGTTCGTGCAGTCATTCAGCGCAATTACATCTGACACCTCTCCTCATCAAACGTCTGGGCTTTCTCTTCCCTTGAAGCGGCTGACAGACGACGGGCCAGACACTGGGAATTATTACGTTAGGACAGTGACAGCTAATTTTAATCATAACGTTCCCTGTGAGCGAGGCGGGAATCAACCAACAGCCGGCACGGCTGCACGCGGTCTGGGAGCCGTGGGCAGCACGGCAGGGCTGGAGCGGGGACCTGGAGCGGGCCAGGGAGCTGGAGGCTCTGCGCTGCTGCCTCCTCCATCAGGGGCTGCTCCGCGGGCGGGATGGGTGCCCAGGTGGGCACCTGCTGGGCCGTCTCCCCTCACAGCTCCTCTGGGATTTTGGTTCATGGTGTGAGTGGCACCTGTGCACCTCGGGGCAGACAGCCCTTCCTGGCCCTATCCTCGACAGTTCCGACTGCTGCTGGCACCCCTCTATTCCACAGCCGTTTCCCCTTCTGCAGGGCTCTTTCCTGCCCGGCTGCCCCCTCCCTAAGGCTCCATCTGCGGTGGGTGCCCGATTGGGCACCGGGGCTGTTGGCTGGGCTCGGCTGTGACGGGTGCATTGATGCCTTTTCTCGTGTGCCCCGTGTGAAGCTGGATTGGGAAGAGCCCAGCAGTGACAGGGTGGGCAGAGCCGGGCTGGAGGGTGCCGTGTCCAAGAGCACCGGGCACTGCCAGCTCTGCGGGATGGTTTCAGCACCTGTGTGTGGTGTGGGCAGCTCTGGGCAGCGGCTGCCAGTGCCGCTGGCTCGTGTTTTGGGTGCTGGGTGTGAGACCGGAGGGGGGGCTGATCTTCAGCAGAGCAAAGCTCCTGTCTGCCCCATCCCATTCCTGCTGTATGATTCCTGCTGAGAATCCTCCCCTGCCTGCTGAGAACCATCCCCTGGCAGAGAGCAGCCCCAGAGCGAGTGGTGGCTGCAGGATGGCTGCACACACCGCTGGAGCCCCACAGGGAGCTGTCAAAAAAAGGCCGTTTTAGGGCTTTGCTACTTATACTATCAAATAACAGCTCTTCCTCGAGCCCCTTGGGAGGGAGTTGTCTTAGAACTGCGAGTCCCCAGGAGCCGGATGGGAGCAGCGAGTCCCCTTGCATGGGCAAAGCTTTGTGCAGCCGGGGCCAGACTGAAGAGACTCACCTCTGACGTCTCTCTTGCTGAGGGGGTTAAACACTGGGGGAGTGGGAAATGCTGGGGGCAGGAGCTGGGGCAGCCCAACGTGACGGGACACTGTTGGAAATATCTGCAGCTTCCAAGGTTAATTCCAGCTCCCTGGTGAGGTGATTGCTGGCCTGATCACAGTCACTGAGTTCGCTGGGGTTTTTTTTGTTTTTAATTCACATGCTGCAAATTTGAGCTCCTTCTGCTGCTCGTATGACAGTAAAGAGGGGCAGAGCAACGGCGCTGCCATCCCCAGCGTGCGGTGGGAGCCTCCCGGCCCCAGCCACGGCCGCCAGGCTCCAGCCTGACGCGTCTCGTGGGGAGGGAGACGGCTGGATCGCTGGAGGAGAGCAGCGCTCACCGCCGAAGCCCTGTGCCCGCTCAGCTGCCGGGGCCGGAGCCACCTGCCCTCTCTCAGCAGTGACGCGGCCGTCACGCCGTGTTTATGCAGCGCTTTGCACCGCGATGTGTTTTCAGCGCCCCGGGGTCAGCATCCCTGCTCGCAGGCTTGTCAGGAGGAAAGGCATCCACAGCTGTTAGCGGCGGTGGGATGGGGAGGGAGGGAGGCTGCAGCCCGACCTGTGCAGCAGCCGCTGGCAGGTCCGGTGTCCCCGTGGTGGGGACAGTGTGGGTCACACAGCCAGTGCACCGGGGGAGTGCCCAGGCCTCTTCTGGATCCATCCGGAGGGTGCCTCCCGTGCCTCCCGATCCCCAGGGATGGCTCTTGCTCAGGCAGGCTGTGCTGAGGGGTGTGGGATCCTGTGGCAGCCACGAGGGTCCATCTGTCGCTGGGTCTCTGCCCTGTCCGTGTGCAGGGATGTGCCTCGGGTGCCTCTGCTCCCGGCAGGACAGGGTGTCCCTGAAGCCGGGACTGTCGCTTTCTATCAGCCACAGGAGTCGTGGGCTCCTGGGAAGGGGAGAGTGCTGGAGGGGTCATGGATGTCTGGGGAGGGGATGGTGCCGGAGGGGCTGTGGGTGCCTGGGGAGAGCGTCAGTGGTGGCGGATTCTGTTGGACACATTTGCTTTTCCTGCAGCGGTGCAGCACAAACCCAGCAGGTCAGAGCCGGCCCCACGCCAGGGACGCAGGGCAGGGTCTGGATGGACACGCCAGTGGGCAGGAGCAGGGGCAGAGGGACATTTCAGCTCCCCCAGCCCAGCGTGGGACGGAGGCAGCCCCAGCCCCGCCGGCTGCTCGGCACTTGTCACCCCACCAGCCCCGCTGCAGCTCCGGTGAGGGGCTCCAGCTCAGCTGGGCAGAGAAAGAGGCTTCTGACTCCCGGCTTAGGGAAAAAATCCCTCCCGGAGCAGGAGCCTGGGCTGACCAGGTGATTAACAGGCGTTTGCAAATGTCCAATGCATATTTAATTGTCCTCCGGCACATCTTCACACAAACATTAGCCTGAGCGCGTGCCCGTGGCGCTGCTCCGATCCTGTCTGCCCTTGGTGCCTTGTGGGGGCTGTGGTGGGAAGCTGGCACAGCTGTGGAGTGGGGGCAGCACGCAGAGTCCTGGAGAGGCTCCTGCGGGCTGCGTGGCTTTCTGTGCTCCATGGGGCCTACGGATGGGGCAGGGGGATGGAGCAGGGCTCTGTGGGTCACTTCCAGGTACTCGGGGCAACGCACGACCTGCTCTTGCCCCAGCACAGCCCCATCCCCGCTGCCGGCAGCCCCCTCCCCGTGCGGAACGTGACCGAGGTGAGGGATGGTGCCCACCGCAGGGAGGGAGCCTGCAGCCCGTCTGTCTCCGGTTTATGAGAGCACCAAGCTGTCCCAGCAGGCGTTTTCAATTCCGTTTATCTGTGTTTCCCCATTGAGTTCATTTTATTTCCCCTGATTTTTGTTTCCTGGAAGATTTATTGATCCTGGTGTTCTCAGTTTATGACAGGTAGCAGGCCATAAAGCACACGGAGCAGCGGCCCCCGACGGCCCCCTCCGTCCTGCTGTGGGGACGCGGCACCAGCGGCAGTGGGGGGAGAGGGACGGGGCTGGGGCGGGCAGGGGACCGAGACGCTGGAGGGACAGGGCACTGGCCAGAGCTGGTGACTTGTCCAGTGTTCATGGGAGCAGTGTCCAGGCGGCTCGGCCGACGCAGTGCAGGGTCCATGCCCAGCCTGGGGGCTGCCTGGGGGGGATCCTGACCCCACTCGTGTCCCTGTGAGGGGCAGGGCTGGGGGTGCAGTGAGTCACCTCTGTCCAGGCCAGGCCAGGGTCCACGGCGTCCATCAGGGAGGACACACGGTGCTGCTGGAGGACACATCCGAAAGACATCTGTCCCCGGCAAAGGTGATGACCCTGGGTATCCATCTGTGGGATCTGTGCTCCTCTGGATGCGCTTGGAGGTGGCCGAGCTCTGGGGTTAATTAATACATACGCTTCCCAATTAAAATTGGAGAGAAAGAAGGCGCTTGATTCAATCCAGCCTTGTCTCCGCTTATCTGCCAAATTCCCGTCTGCGGGAGCAGATTTTAATTGTGTTCACAGTAATTTGGACCTGCCTGGAGCCCTCAGGCCATCACCCTGCCCCTGCACTGCTGGAGCTGTGGTGTCTGGGGGGCTGGTGCAGGCTCTGCTGGGACCCACTGGCTTTGACCATTACTCCTGCCAGCAGGAATTCTGTGGGGCAAGAGCCTGAACCCGGCTGCAGCCAGGGAATGGGTGGGCGAGTGCTGGTTGATGGCTGGACACAACAGCCCCAGCACCACTGTGGCTTGGAGCACAGAGGAGCCCCTTGCCCTGTGCCAAGAAGACCCTGCTGCTGCTCCCACAGCCCTCGGTCACCAGAGCTGCTCCCTTGCCTGGGGTTCCCTCACTCCCCAGCACAGAATCCACGTGGCTGCCGGTGCTGGGATGTGGGAACAGCGCTAGGGACCCCACCAGGACACCCCGCCTTGGTAAACCCCGGTGTTGGGTATTTTCCCCTGTTCCCTGCTGAGATGGATTAAAGGAAAGCGATAAGTGGATGGGATTTCCATGCGTCCAGAGGGACGGGAAGATATTAGAGGTATTAACTTTTTGTCTGGGCTGATAATAATTGGTTTTCAGAGGGATCAGGGCTGGAGAGAGTGTTGCTCCCGACAGGCTGTGTGTCCCGGGGGGCTCCTGCGGCTCCGATGGGACCTGCACTGTGGCTGTGAGCCGGCAGTGCCGGCAGCGTGAGGTGGTGAGTGAAGACGGGAGGCACAGGGCAGCCTCTGCAGCCGAAGCAGTGACCGAGGCGTGCAGGGGGCTGGCAGCCCTGTCCCCGTGCCCTGCCACGCCACGGAGAAGCCACCGCACCGATCGCGGCAGCAGCGTTTGCCGGTGCCCTGCACACTGGGGCCGTCTGCACGGAGGAACGACTGTCTCTCCAGAGGAGATGAAAAGAATTCTAATTACATCTCCGAACAATATTTGTTTTGAGCGAGAAAAGCAAACCATATGGCATGTGGGAGCCTGTTTGGGGCTGCATTAAGCGAGGATTTGTTTTTCAGTTATGTCCTGATCTGAGTGAGATGCGATCATGCTCCATTTATTTTTTACACCTCAGAGGTGCGGCGGGTCCCGCACTCGTTCTGGGGCAGAGGTCTGAGGGATGCTGTGGGAGCGGGGAGCCACAGGCTCCTGCTCCCTCCCTGTCCCCCCACTGCTCTTTGCAAAGTGCTTGGGAGGCCCAGGCAGCCCAGCTGGGGGCGGGGGGGGACACTGGGGTGGGAAAGGAGAAGCTGAGGATGACAGGGACCTGTCTGCTCTGCTGTAGGGGCTGGGTCTGTTTGGCCGGGGAAGGATCCAGGCACTCCCGGTGACCCTGCCCGTGTGGCCGGAGGCATTGTCCTTCCCCGGGACAGCGGTGTGTCCCCGCAGGCACCCACAGCCCTCGCTCTGTCTCCAGCAGCTCTCTTCACCGAGACCCCCCACGACATGACGGCGCAGGCGGGCGAGGACGTGGAGATGGCGTGTTCCTTCCGCGGCAGCGGCTCCCCCTCCTACTCCCTTGAGATCCAGTGGTGGTACGTCCGCAACCACAAGGACTGGACGGACAAACAGACGTGGGCTTCCAGTCAGGTAATCCTCATCCTCCTCCTCCACGGCAGCACGGAAAGGCAGAGCCCTTCAGGCAGAGCCCTTGCCTGCACTTGCCTGGGGAAAGGGCTTTGTTTGCAGGCACTGCTGGGTTTTGGTGGGGGACCCCAACCCGCAGCAGCGTCCCCAGTGCTGACCGGACCTGCAGAGGAGGGTTTCACCCTCCGCTCTGACAGAGAGGAACCTGGGGGTCCTGTGGTGCGGGACCCTGCATGGGCTGCTCAACGTCCAGCTGCACGGAGGATGCTCTGGGGTCAGCGGGGCTGGGCTGTCCTGGCTGCCCTTCCCAGCCAAGGGGCTGCCTGGCCCATTGCCATGACCCGCCCCAGGCTGAGGCTTTGTTTTTGTGCTTGTGCCTTCGCCTATCTCATCACCAGCTCATCCCTCATGGCCCTGCACCCTCCATTTCCCCCTCGTCCCCTGTTTCCCCGTGTATTGGTCCAGCAAACAGCCTCTCTTTATTCCTCTCTCTGTTCACACAGAGATAAGGGCCAAAGAATGGGAAACAGCTTTGGGGATTTTAATGAGCCTTTATTGTAGTGTCTTTGGCAGGGCTGCTGCTGGTGTTGCCGTAAATTGAGAAGCCTCAGGGCAGTGCTGCTGGGATGGGGGAGCACTGCCAGGGGTCAAGGGTGGACAGGGTCAAGGGTGTTGGAGGCACTGGGAATGCACAGGCAGCAGCTGCTGGAGGAGAAGATTGGTGGCAATGGGGCAGGGGCTGGCAGTGGTGGGGACAGAGCTCCAGGGACAGGGGTCACTGCTGCAGCAGCGATGCCACGGTGATCAGGGCTCCATCCACGCTCCTGGATCCTGGAGCACCTGGAGCTGAGATGCAGTGGGATCTGTGGGTGAGCACCCCGTGCTCCCTGGCTGCTGTGCCGCTGCTGGTTCCTCCCATGCTGGGTACCCAGTGGGGCTTCATCTGCCCTGAGTGCCTGGGTTTGCTGGGGCTGGGCAGTCCCTTCTCTCTTCCCCTTTCTCCCTCTTCCTCCTCGACTGGGGCAGCCATCCTGGGAGTAGGAAGGGGTCTGGTGATCTGAGCTGACCATTTCTCTTCCCTCTCCTGTCTCTCCCTACCCTGCTTTTCCCACAGCTGAAATCATCACCACCAGAGGAGCCCGGGAAGGAGGCGACAAAAATCAGCGTGAGTTTGGGTGATGGTTCTTGCAGGGGGCTGCACTTGAGGGCTCACTGGGACATTCCACTGGTCCCGGTGCCACAGGCTGGGAACACCAGGGTGGGAGAGCTGGGTCTGCCCTGGCTCGGTGCTGGGGGTGACCAGGGTGACGGATGGCTGCCCTGCTCTCCCTGGCACCGAGAGGCACAGCCTGGACCCTGAGCCTCGTCCGGCATCTGAGCGACACATTAATGCCGGGGATAAAATAATCCAATTGACTCAGTGGATTAGCGTCCCAAAGCCATTTAGGTTCACGTGAGCAGAATGAGGAATCACTCATCAGTTAAATAAAACACTTTTGGCCTTCTGCTGCCAGGTGCGTGCCCCCCCGGCTCTCCCTGCCTCAGGGAGCTCTGCGTTTGGGGTGCCACAGACACAGAGCAGTGCTGGAAAGCTTCCCACTGTCACCTGGCAGCCTCTCCTGGCACTTCCATTTTTCCTTCACTGACTGAACAAGGGGGGATGGGCTTGGTCAGGCACCTGTGGCTTCTCAGATGGGTGCCCCCCACAACCAGGATCAGTCCCTCATCCCTGGGGAACCTTCCCAAGGGAGGACATCACCTTTCAGCACCCATCTGCAGGATCAGCCCATGATTCTCTCGCTGGTAATGAATTCCCCCTCCAGGGGTCACGTCCGCTTTGATTAATTCACACCCACAATCCATATCCAAACCTAGGCAGGTTCCTCCAGGATCTGTCCATCACCAGGGTGCTGTGGCTCCCTGCCCCACAAGCAGCAAAGTTCCAGGGCTGCTGCTGAAGCAGCCAGAACCTGGGCTCTGCCAGACCCTGTCTGCTGAGCTCGGGGGGCTTCTGCTCCCCACATCCCACCCAGGCCCTCCTCCAGGAGCAGGAGGGGCCACGGCAGGTGAATGGAGCCATCCTGGGGCCAGCACTCCCTCTCAGCTCATCCGTTGCATGTTTCAGCATAATTAGGCAGTTAATTGCACGCTGGGATGGAATTGATGGGTGTGCGAGTGTAACCGGGATTTATTTTGAATCATTCGAGATCTCTGCTGCCTCCTCCAGATCCAGCCAGCAGGGAGAGGCTGGAGCTTCAAACCTCTTTTGTTTGTTGTTATTTCAAATGTCCTTGATCATTAAGTGTTTATGGAATGGAGGAGGTAAATGAGCACGGGTGGTTCTGATGGAACTTGTGGTACAGCCACAACAGCAGGTGACTGGGAACAAACAGCAGACTCAAACAGTGAGGGGGGATGAAAATCCCATGCAGGAACCACTGTGCCAGGCACCCCTTGGCCATGTGTTATCCACCAAACACACCTGGTGCTGGAGAGGCTTTGCAGGGATGAAGAGAAGGGAAATATGATGGGTCTGGGTTTATTTTTCCCCCCTTTGAATCCAAGGGCACAGCACAGGGCTGAGCTGGGGCTGGGCACAGCAAATCTGCCCATCCTGTCCGTGCCAGGGGCTCTGCCCCATTCCCATGGGCAGCGAGGGCCCTCGCTGCCCTGCCTGTGCTGGCGGAGCCACAGGAGTTATGGCTGGTCATAAAATCCTCCCTCCTGAGGCTCAGTGACCTGCTGGGTAGCAGCTCCATGGCCACTGGTGGCACCAGCAAATTGGGGTTTTATTTTATTAGTTCTAGATTTCCCAGCCATTAATTTCAGTGACTTCTGGCTCTCCCGACAAAGAGGTTTTTTTGAAGCTCCTTTCCCATGACAGTCTCAGCATCTGGGCACACTTGCACCAGGGCCTGGCAGCTCCTGCCCCTGCCTTGTCCTATCCCCCTAGACCCCCACTTCCAGTGATGCAGGATGGGGGCTCACAGCTGCATGTGGGCTCTGAGCAGCTCTGAAACGCTTTTTGGGGTGGCCCTGGCTGTGACCTGCAGCACCAGCTGCCTCTCAGCAACCCATGGTGTGCAGGGCAGCTGAACACAGCAGCTTATATGTGCTCATGTGTGTTTGTATGTGCACGTGAGGGCAAGTGCCTTCATGTGCCAGCACTGGATGCCCTCACAGTGAGGGGCTGAGGGGACATTGAGGGGTCCTGGTCCCCACGCTGCCTCCTGCGCTGTTTGGGGTGGGTTTTGCCCCTCTCCAGCCCCGTTTCCAAACACCATAAAATCCTCAGCTAACAAATGCAGCGGCAAGTAGAAAAATGGCCTTTGCCATCCAGTGTGATTATAGGGAACAGAGCCAGGGGCCTCGGGGTGGGTTATAAATCTGATTTATTGACCCAGCCCAGAGCAGCCGCGGCTCTGGCTAGTGAGTAAGTCTTAAATTTCATTGGGTGATAAATACTGAGAGCGAATCAATTTGGTAGAAAAGCTAATTAGCCAGCGTGGTTCCGCATTGATCTCTGAGCCCTGCGTGGCCGGGTGCGAGCCAGGGCTTCCATCATCCTGTGGGCCCAGGCTGGGGCTGGGTCCCCCCGCACCAACTTCACCAACCTTTACCATGTCCTCTGCAGCACAAGGCTGGGGCGTGGCGTGGTGGCACACGATCGGGGGTGGCATTGACCCGGGTGTCTGGGGGGACAGTGGGAGTCCTGGGGACCCCCTGAACCCCCGTCTGCCCCGATGCAGGTGGTGAAGGTGGTCGGCAGCAACATCTCCCACAAGCTGCGGCTGTCGCGGGTGAAGCTGGAGGACGAGGGGACGTACGAGTGCCGGGTGATCGACTCCAGCGACGGCAAGGCACGGCACCACAAGGTGAAGGCGTACCTGCGGGTGGAGGCAGCGGGGGGCCCGGGGCACCCCCAGGACACCGAGCTGCGGGAGGCCCCGCTGGCAGAGCTCACCGCGCCGGGCTCAGCCCACGCACACCACCACCACCACCACCACAAAGCCGGGAAGGAGCTGAAGAAGCGCTCGGCAGACACCTCCTGTGTGCTGTAGGTGGGCGGTGCGGGGGGGACGCCGGAGCCCCCCTCCGCCCCGGACTCAGCGGAGCCATCAAGGGTCCCGCACCCCCTGCCAGAGACTGGCCCCACCACCCCGTCTTGTCCAGCACCCCTCACCACCTCCCTCTCCCACAGGGCGCCGCGGGTTTCTCCCCAGCCACGGGGCACAGCGGTGCCGGGGCTCGGCGTGGTGCGGGAGCCGGACCTGTCAGAGCCGTGGGTGCATCGCTGGGGCTGTGCCCGGGGCCAGGGCCTGTGCCCACACGTGGNCTGCCCTGCCCCTGCCTGCCCCGCAGCCCCCAGCACGTCAAGGCCCGAGCTCAGCAGAGGAAGGACGGCACGGCACATTCCTGGCATCCTCCCGGCACGCTCTGGCATCGCTCAGCCAGGCAGCTGCCCGTGCTCCGTGTATGCCTGGGAAGCCGTGCCATCGGAGCTGGCCTCTCGAACCCATCACTCCTCCTCCCCTCGCATTTCACAGAGGACGGGGGGCTCATCCGCCAGCCCCGTCCAGCCTGGCCCCATCCCGCTGCCCGTGCCGGCGTGGCTCTCGGCCCCCTCCCAGCCAAGCATCCCTCCCTCCCAGGCCACAGCACCACGTTGCCCCGGGCACGGTCTGGCCCACGGGCTCCTGTGTCGCAGTGCAAACAGCAGAGCCCGTCCCTGCTGCCCCCACGGGTGACCACGGCCACTGGGGACGGAGCTGTGGGGAGGGAGAGGGGGGTCCCGAGCCTCCCCGCCCGAGTGCCGGGCGCTGCTCCCCTGCTGCCCCCCAGCCTGCCACCATCAGACCTGCTGCAGCTAATAAAGCTCTTTAAACGAAGCCTCTGCGGGTCTGTGCTCTCCGTCCCTGGCATGGCAAGGGGGCACGGCTTTGGCACTGCCTGGGGTAAAAAGGGGCAGAGCTGGGGCTGCTGGGCTGGGGCCAGTGGGGGTGGGGATGAGGATGAGGATGGGGATGGG
>VZTG01010069.1:69431-87398 GCA_013397845.1 Melanocharis versteri | reverse complement strand
CTGCTGGGCTGGGGCCAGTGGGGATGAGGATGAGGATGGGGATGGGGATGGGCATCAACGTCGTCAACCGGAAGCTGAGGGCTCAGAGCTTTAAAAAGCTGCAGCTGGAGAGCTCCTGCCCAGTCTGGGAGCTACTGCCCTGAGGGGTGCAGGATACAGCGAGGTCCCAGGTGAGCTGGGGATGCTCCATGCTGTGGCCAAGGGGTGCTGGGTCCTGTGGGGTGGCTTGGGTGTGCTGCCAGGTGCAATCCTGACACCCACCTGGGCACCCAGACCAGATTTCCAGCCCAAGGGTGCTGCTGGCTCTGCTGCCAGTGGGAGAGCAACTCCAAGCACTGGCAGTGCCCAGCCTGGCCCTGCTGCCTGGAGTCCTGCAGCTCCTTTGCAGCTTGTTACTTCCTGGACCTCTGTCACGCTCACCCCTCGCTGTGCTGATGAGAAGGAGAAAGAGCTGGTGGCTTTCTGCCACCGAAGGTGTCAGTCTATGCTGTGGGCAGGAGCAGGCCGAGGTGGCTGGTGCCTCTGGAACCATGGTCACCTCTGCCACCTGGAGAGCTGTGGTCTTGGGGAGCAAAGGGCACAGGAGAAAAACATTCAGGAGCTGTAGGGCAAGGAGAGACTGCTGGTGCAAAATTCCACTTTTTCAGCAATAATGGTGGCTGTGCTGGAGCGAGCCCTGGCAGAGCTGCGGGGCTGGGGCTATGCTCAAATTCTCCCGTCGGAGAATGGGATTGCTGGGGGAAGAAGAGAGATTGGGATGCATTGGTCACTAGTGCAGCAAAACACAGGCCACAGCAAAGGAAAAGGAAGAGCCAGGGACATGCCAGCGAAGGCAGGAGATTGCAAATCACCTCAAACGGGGAATAAACAAATTGCTGTGCAGCATAGTGATCTGTAAAACCTGGAGGTGAGCTTTAACAATAACAGGTTTTATTAGATGAGATTAATTTTGCTGAATTTATAGGAAATCTTGGGAGCAGGAGTCGAGGAGAGGACCCTTCTGGATCTGTGTGCGTGGCTCAGCAGTGCCTGGTGCCAGGGGCTGTGTGGGGGACTGTGCCCCCAGCCCCGGGTGTGGGGGTCCCCCATGATCCTGGCTGGGTTTGTGCACAAAGGAGGTGGCTGGACACAGCCTTCTTGGCTCCCTGATCCCAGAGAGGGTGGCAGAAGTGGGGGGATCCAGGGGTCCCCACCCCAGTGTGTTGGGAGCTGCTTGGTGGAAGAGGGTTCTAGCAGGGAAGGCCCTGGGCTTGTGAAGGGGCTGAGCTTAATATGCAAGTCACTGCTGGGGAGGAACCAGCCTCATGAAAATGCCATTTCCACGCTGTCCCTCTCCCAGCCATTATCCTGCCTCAGACAAAAGCAATTTACTCAGCCTCCAATAAAGCAAGGGTGATAACGAAGCTGAGAGGAGCTGACTGTGACAGGCAGGACGGCCTCTCCTGCCACCAGCACCCACCTGCTGGCTGGGGCTGAGGCTGTGGGGAAAACCTTGGGACAGTACCGTGAATCACAGGCTCTGGGGGGTGGTCTCAGTGCAGTCAGCTGTGCCAGAGCCCTGGCTGGGTGATGTGGTTGGTTCCTGAGCACTGGGCAGTGATGGGACAGTGCTGCCCTTGAATCCCACACCTGTCCTGCAGGACAGCAAGCCTCGGCATGGGCAGGCTGGGTCCTTGGAATCCCCAGCACTGCACAGCGGAGCAGAGCGAGCCTGGATGCAGCGTCTGCACCTAATGGATGAGTTTTGTCAAGTGCTACAACAACCCAGAAAACTCCACCAGCCCCAAGGGCACTTGCAAACCAAAGGCAGTATTTCACCTCCCTGCCTGCCCTGTCAGAGCAGCTCTGAAGGCTCCTTTGTATAGAACCCAACCAGCGTTAAGCACTGAACAGATATTAAAAAAGAGTAAAGCTGACCTGCAGCCCTGTCCTACCCGGTAAAAAGCCACTGACTTGTGTTTTCCCTGGAGAAGCTACCAGGAGGAAAGCCTGAATAAAACCAGGGAGACAAGGGGGAGTAACTTCAGCTGAGGGATGGGGCAGCAGAGGCAGTGCCCTTGGGCCCTCCAGCAGAGACAGGTTTTGGATGCTCACCCAGGATCCCAACTGTGATGCACAAAGCCTGCTCCATGTAACAATCCATTTATTGCTTTGATTTTTGTATTTCTGAGCTTGCTTCCAAATTTAGTCAAGATGTGCCCTTTTGCTTCACTTGCATAGATCTTCCCCGGGTGTCAGGAGGCAGCCTGCTGCCAGGAGCTGCTCGGGTGAAGCTGAGGGATCCGGGAGCCAGTGAGGTCTGGGAGCAGCTGAGCAAAGCAGTGCCTGTGCACAATCTCTGCAGAAAGAGCCTGGGGATGTGGGAGCTGGAGATCAGGGGAGAGGCCCCTCAGCACGGGAGTGAGCTGACCCCAAAGACGAGTCATCCTCTGCTCATTGTCCTATGTTGTACCTACTTTGACAAACCAGGCACTGCTGGGGTGCCATGGTGCTCACAGCCCCTGCCACTGCCAGCACTGCCTGACCACAGACAGACACAGAGGCTGTGCTGGAGCACAGGCAGGTGCTTCATCTAATTCTCCTTGGGGTGGGGGTTAGAAATGGCCTCAGAGAACCATGATCTGGGCATGGGAGAGGTTGTAAATCACTCCCAGGTGTAAATCAGGGCTGGCTGATTCTCTACAGAACCGCACAGAGAGTGAGATAGAGAACAGAGCACGTTTGGCCGCCTCCAGCTGGTCTCAGCAAACTGCAGCTGTGAGGAGCAGCCCTGATGCTTCTGAGAGGACACGTTGTTCTTGCCAGCAACACAGGTAAGGAATTTATTGGAAATGCACTTTAACTTCTTCTGAGATTAACTGCTTTTAAAGAGAACAGGTTTATAGTGCACCCCAAACAAGATTCTCTTCCTGGGAAGGGTAAAGGCCAGAAAAAGCTTTTGCTTTGAGTTGTCAGTCATTGTCCAGCTGAGAATGGGAGGGATCATCACAGCTATGAAGAGGTCAGAGAGGTGTAGGGGCTGCTAAAGGGGCACCCCCTAAGGATCAAGGGTTAGGAAGTAATTTCTGGAAGATGACGGACTCTTCATACTGAAGAATTTGAAACAGATGTGCCGTTTTCTCTGCATATGGTGCTGGCAAGGC
Source organism: Melanocharis versteri (assembly GCA_013397845.1). NCBI lineage: Eukaryota > Metazoa > Chordata > Aves > Passeriformes > Melanocharitidae > Melanocharis > Melanocharis versteri. The sequence goes on along the minus strand of VZTG01010069.1, from coordinate 84,255 downwards.
ACAAGTCACGAGGAGTCAGGGTTATGTACCCACCTCATCCTCAAACACTGCTTCAAAAAGTAAACTTTCTGCCACGAGGACGGTGTCTCAGCCAGTGCCCCAGACTGGCAAGCCCCTCCTTTGCCTCTGAACCATTTGGGTCCTCAGTGATGGTGTTTTCCCAGGTGAGCTCTATCCTGGTGGTTCCTCTTTCCCATCCCAGCTGCGGTGTAGGTCTGTCAGGAAGGAGATGCCTCCCGTGTGCCGGTCCCTGGCCCTGTGCCCTCCTGCTGCTGCAGCCTCTGGAGCAGGAGCAGCACGTTGTCCGTGAGCTCATTCCGTGGCTGCCCCATCCCGCTGAGCTTCACGGGGCGCAGGCTGGCGTGGGGGGGCTCGTACCCCTCGGGGCAGCACACCTCGCTCAGCAGCAGCCAGGTGCTGTCAGGGTCCACGTGCATCAAGTGCAGGAAAACACTTTGAAAAACAGTAGGAAGAAAGGAAAGAAGAGTAAGGACAAGGCCTTTTGGCTGGCACCCAACAGGGTTATTAAGAGCTACGGAAAGCTTTGATGGTGTTGGCAACCTCCGGCAGCTGCACGAATTTGGCTCTTTACAGAGGGCAGTGCAGTGGCCCCTGTGCCTGAGAAAGCAGCTCTGTGTCTCACAGCTACTGGCATGTGGGAGAAAAATATTTATGATACCACACAGTCACTTATGGACATCAAACAAGCAGCTGCTGCAGAAGTGACCCAGGCTTGGTGCTGGCACTGTGAGCTGTTGCTGGCAGAAGCCTAAACCTGCCTGTCCCACATGCTGGGGAGGTGACTGTGGGTGACTGCATGTGCTACGCACATCTGGGATCTTTTGGACAACAGCTCCTGCAGAGATCTTGGGAGAAGTTGTCTGTGCTGTTCACCACCCTCTCTGGTTTTTGGGGAGTGAGGGAGTTAACCCATCCGGGCTTTTCTGCCTTTCCAGAGGTGGCAAACCCAAGGGTATTTGGGGACAGCTGCCCAGGTTGGGCCTCAAGGGAAGCTCAACGCTGTATTTGAGGGCTTTTTGCTCAAGTGAGGTCTCCCACCATCCCGAGTCCTGATTAGCTGCCTCCAAATTTCGTCCTTCCGCACAGCACCTTTCACAAAGCAGGATTTTAAACCAAAACCAAACGCAACCTTCATTAACAACAGAATGAAGGAAAAGAGGAATCACAACTTCTTCTGCAGATTTACTGCTGTGTTGATGGTTTTCACTTTGCATTTCCACACCTCAGTAAGACAGGATTTGCCTTTCCAGCATGCCCTTCACACGGGGCCCCAGCTGTGAGCTGCTGGGACATAGCTGCTGCTGGAGAGCAGGAAGCTCAAGGAGTGAAAGAGCAAATGCTGATTTGTGCGACCTACACTTACCCACCCCCTCCTGCCAGTTCCCCCTGCAGCAACCTTTGGGCTTAGCTAGGTCTGTGTCAGGGTTTAATGCACAGAATGTGTACTGGGCTTAACTGGTATTAAATTCTCTGGCTTCGCCATGAACAAAATCAGGCTGGAATTTGCAAGGACTCTTTCTGAATGGTGCTGAGAGCTCTATGAGCACCAAAGGCACTCAGCACTCACCACACCTATGGTACAGTTTTCCAAGATCCCAGTAAAGCCCAGCCATGCATCTTCAGGTCTTTAGCTTTCAGTGAGATCATGGAGCTGTGAGGAGAACAGCTGCCAGGTGAGGTAATGGGAAGAGAAATCAGGTAGGTCTGTCTCTGCTCCCCCAAGAAGCACAGGACTGAACTCCCTCTCTAAAAGCAAAGATCACCTGCTACAAAAGCCACACAAAATCCAGATCTGATTGCTGTCCAAATTTCTCCTGGAAGTACTTTCATCCCTAAAGTGAGGCTGCTTCCTATGTAAAGCAGGGAGAAATCCCTTTGAGAAGCTCTCCTCTGAAAGGGAGTGCAGTGCCACGGGTAACGTGAAAGAGCACAGAAATGAGATGAAGGTAGGAGAGAGCTCCCTCTCCTCTTCACAATAACCCCGTGGATGTGACTCGTTACTCCATGCACAGCCAAAGCTGTTGCTTTTGCCTCTCTGCCATTAACACCTCGCCTGCCCCTCAGTGCAGGTCTCTGAACAGCAAGAGGGGAGATGCCACCACTGAAGCTGTTGGCAGTGTCCCCTCCCAAAGGTGCTGGCAGTGCCTATCTGCCTGCTCCAGAGGAACCACTGGGAATGTGCTCTACAGTGATAGCCAGGCTTGGCAGCAGCTGCCTCAGCAACACGACTTTTTTCTGTGAACTGGCCAGATGCAGGTGAGCTCACAGGACTCCTCGTTCCTCTGGCTTTGTTCCTGCAGCTCTGCTGACTGGAGGGGGAGGAGTGGCCCGCTGGGTGCTGGCCCAAGCGAGGGGCTGGCAGGGGCAGGGTGTGGAGCTCTCGCTGCTGCCATCCTGGCTCCAGCTCTCCAGACACTGCCCTGCCCGTGCCCTCAGCTTGGCTGTGACAGCAGGAGCACACGGCTCTGTCTGCCAGCAAACACCAGCTCCCCCTGGTTCCACCCAGTTTTCAATGGGCTGCTGCTGGTGGGCAGCTGCAGAGATAATCCTTGCTCCGTATGGCTGGGATGGGGGCAGGCAAGGACAATGAATTGCTGTGAAGTGAACACGGGAATGGGGAATATCGTGCAGCAGGCTGCTGATCCCCAGCACACACACAGCTGTAGCTCTTGCACTCACAGCACAGACACTCTGCTCTCCAACCTCTTCCCAATCAGTTGCCCCAGGGAGAGCGATCCTCAGAGATTATCCAGACCCTGGAGAACTCACTGCCTCTGGTGCCCATAATGGCTCGAGGCTGTGATTATCCCTGATAGCCTGGAGTGCTCTGCAGCTTAAAGAACAACTTGACTTTTACATTTTCAAACTAACTCTGCGGTAGTTTCCAAGCAACCTGTTTCCATAGCAAAGAATCCCGGGGTTAATCCAAGTTTGTTTTCTGTTGTTGCCTTTTTCTTTACTTTTTTTTTTTTTTTCTTAAATATCACTTTATTGAATTTTGCCTTGAGCAGGTGGCTGTTCTGGGGTGCTTCAATCCAGCCTGGGAATGACAGCTGACAATGAATATCCAACAAACCACACAAGCAAATCAGAAGGGTAAGCTGCATAATCAACCTTGGTATCAAAAAAGGTCCCAAAATAGCTCATATTTGTCCCAAGTGTGCTAAGCTTATTCTACTAGCACAGAGCAGTTTGGCTATGCTGTTGCCTTGTCTTTTCCCAAGCTCCAAGCAAAGCCATAGCAGTGACCAGACTGGTAGAAGGACAAGGCTTCCTGGCTTTTCATCCCTGCTGAATGTTGAACTGGATACAGCTCACCATAGGCTTTGGTAAGAACTGAGGAAATTAATTCGGCATCTTAGGGGGAAAAAAAAATTCCTATCCAGACTGCTGACTGAAAGGTCATGGGCTGCAAACATTTAGTACGAATTAAGTGTAAATTTCAAAACAGTCACTTGAAACCAGAAGAATGGAAAACTACTTGTCAGTTTTGACAGGGGCCAGTGACAATTTCCTAATCTCTTTTCCTTCAAGGTTTTATTCCCTGAAGTGGAAAGCTTGTCAGGGATGATGCAACTTCATAAATTGACAAGAAGTTCAGATTTACATATTGTGACTTCCAGTTTCCACCATCTCCCCCAGCCTTGTTCCCAGCACTGGGGCCCCACACATCCCCCCCTTGCTCAACTCTTTCTGGGCACTTCCCCACCCTTGCACTGGCTCATCTTCTTCAATGAAGGCAAAGACTTTTCTAGTGCTCCTTGGCATTCCCAAACTCTTCTTCATAGGTTTGGTCACTTTGGTGATTTTGCATTTGGTTTTTCGTTTGTTGTTTGGTTTTTTAAAAAGCTTTGGATAATACTCTCCTGGAATACTCCCAGCAGTTGTCTTCTAGTAAAGCCTATTGTTATTGTCCCATTTTCTCTTCCTCAGATGCGCTGGAGTTCTTTTTTTCCCAGCATCTATTTTTGCCTGTTGAGTATTGCATGAAGCTGCAGTTACAAAAATCACTTACTCCCACTGCTTCATCAAATGAAGCTACAGGGTCCCATAAATGGGATTAAGCAGACTCCTTGGGGCATGATAACACCCCTGGATGATAGCCAGACTCCCTTTTTCCCTTTTTTTTTTGTGTGTGGCTCAAGCACCTTGGCCAAAAATTCCTGCTCAGCCCTTTGCATGCCTACAGAATCCACATGTAGCCAGCGTAGTCAATGTATGATTTTTGGAGCTACAACTGACTTTGCAAATCCTGACCTTGTTCTTGACAGGTCACAACCCATCAGTTGAATAAGAATCCTAAGAGCTGAGCAAAGGCCAGTTAGTATAAATCACCATGGCAAGCTGATTCCAAACATCCTTTTACCTCATATGATTTCTGCAGTGATAAAGCTGAGTTATGTGACGTATGCTGGTGCTCAGGCTGGGGCTAAGATTAGTTCTGGTCTATCTGTTTTTAGAAGCATTTAAAATGCAGAATTTCTCATGTATCAGGCTGATAACACTGCCCTTGCTTAGATGGAAAGGGCCTTATGTGTAACAGCCTGTGTCAGTTTGCAGGATTACTATTGGCACATGGACAGCAAGAAGAGCCAGAACTTACAGTAATGTGGTGGATCAGCAGCTGGAGAATAGAAATGGAAGCATGGCTGAGAAGTGATTCTTATCCTGGTACAGGAGCTGATTGTTATGCTGCAAACTAATTTTGACTTTTCCAGGCTGAAACCTCATATCAGGGCAATGCAGTTAAACGTGAGCGTGAGATGATGAACTCTGATCCATCCAGGCTCCAAGACCACAGATTGCACAGGACTAAACCGAAAAAATTAAAGCCAAAAGAAACCTCCAAATGCTGCCATGTGTGTGGTGTCAGGCCAGGCATGATGCATGCCTCAGTGCATACATGTGTCTGGTCAGTGGAGGGAAACAGGAGACAGCAAGGGCTTCTATGAGCAGCTTGGTTCACTGGCATATGTGAGTATGGTGCATCAAAAGCATGGGGGGAGGAGCAAAACATTTGGCATTTTTCCCTTAAAATAAATTAAAAGTAACATACAGGGGAAAAATGTTACTTGCCCTGAACTTTGCTGCCCTTTTGCTCCAACAAGTGAGCTCACTTCACCATGCAGCTTCCAACAGGGCTCATTTTGTATTTCCCCCACCCCTGCTGTAAGGGGGAAATCGCACAGCTTCTCAAGCTGCTTGGTTAATGATTTGAAAGCTTCAGATTCCAAATATCTAGATAAATCCTGGTGTTCTGCTTTTCATCCAGCATCGCTTGCACAGACCGAGGCATTATTGCATTAAGGGGATGCACTCCCACAGCATAGAGCCCCTCTGCAGAACAAATGCTGCCGGAGCCTGCTGTGCTGCCGTGAAAGCCTCCAAGGTAAAAATAAACCTGCTCCCACCCGCGCAGGGATACAAACAAAGGAATGCTCCAGCTCCGGAGAGCGCTGGCTCTGAACTGCTGCCCAGCCACACAAAGCCCTTCACACCCTGCACCCCCGGGAGCCTGTGCTTTGTGAAAGGGAACGGATGGGCTGCACTTCCCTTTGCTTCCCCTTCCAGCAGCCTGCCCTGGAAATCCGAAACCGCAGAGCCTGCGGAACCTGCTGGTTTCTCCTCCCCTCGGGGGAGGGCAGGGCTGGCCACACAGGAAGGGGGGGCTGGCTTTCACCCCCATCCTTCGGCAGAGGGGCTGTCTGATTTATGTCTCGTGTTCTGTACCCGGACTTGTTTTGTCTCCTGAAATCTCCGGCCTTGGTTTCAGGTGACAACATATGACAATAGTGATTTCTTATCCTGACAGCAGAACATGCTGAGCAGGATTTTGTACACCAAGCAGCAAAGTATGTCTGTCAATACTTCCTAGAGCTGGAGTGTGTTCACCTAAGCTGTCTTTGCTCTTTTAGACTCTCTCAGCCTTCTCAGAGCAACACTGGTGCCAAGACTGACAGCTTCCCAAACAAACTCTGGTCCACCTGGCAGAGCCTGGGTTGGAGCCCAGGGAAAATGGAAGGATAACAGAAGTAAATCCCCCAGCCTGCAGAAGGTATTAAGTGATAAAATACAAGGGAGTGCCTGGCACATCCTTCTCCCTCTGCCGTTTGATGCCACCAGTGGGCCAAGAGCCTCAAGTATTTGGTGAGGAAAAAAGCAAGTAGCACATCTTCCCCTCTGTCCCCAAGTGCACTGCAAAGTCACCCGTAATGTCTGGGCAAGCTGACAACTGACTTCTCATTTTGGGGAGTAAATAGTACCTCACCACAGAAAACTTCCATGAGAGACCCTGTTGTACAGGACTTGAAGGTGCCGGAGGGTGGAACAGGAAAGGTCGAAAAGGAATAGGATCACCATGCTCCCTCTGTCCCCCATCATTTGTATACCCAATACATCTGCATTTAAGAGACATTACCTCTGGGCAGCTTCTTGCAGTTTCACAGGTTGCTTGGCACTGAGGTAAATCAGGCAGGCATCTGCCACTTTATTCAGGTCACTCTCGCCTGCAGAAATGGAACAGGAAAGAAGGGTAGGAGGTGACCTCCTCAGCAGCTGCTGCCTAATGGAATCAGCTCCAAATTGGCAGCAGAGGCTTCTGAGCCTTTGAGCTGTCTGACCCAGAGCTCTTCTGACCTTGCCTTTTAAGCATCTTGCTGCAAAGCCAGGAAAGCAATCAAGGGCACTGAGAGGAAAAGAGCAACTAGCCAGCAAACCTTCTCCCTCATCAAAGTCAGTTCCAGAAATTTCACTTGGGGAGAATTTCAGAGAGTTTCATTCAATAGAAGACTGTGATGTGCTGGATTTAAAGGGTCACCCAGAGAAAAGCCCACAATAGAATCAGTCAAGCTAGCCAGAAGTCTTATCTGGGCTCCAGTTTGTCCGGTAAGAATAAAGTGTGGCCCAACAGGCCTTACAGCAAGGCACGCACTCCATTCCACACCCTCTTCTCATGCACAAGTGGGATGAGCAGTCAGATTTGCATGTGGTGGGAACCTTCTCTCCCATTTGTCTGCTGAGGAGAAAAGAGTGCCCAGCACCTCTTTACAGAGCTCCCAAAGAGAACAGATTCAGGCTAGAGAAGATCAGGAAATCAATTCCGTGGGCAGCAGGAGGAGAAGCAGCAAGTTGAGAGAGTAAAGTTTGGCAGAGATCCACACATACTGTGTGGATCCCGATACTCACCCATGTCCAGCCTCTCGCAGAGAGAGCCCAGGCCCTGCAGCACAGCCAGCTGCAGCTTGAAGGCCAGCGTGTGGCTGTACACAGGCCCAGCTCTGGCACTCGCCGGGGCCTGGCTGAGGAGGGAACTGGTCAGCTTGGGCAGGACATCTTTGGAGAACCTCTGCCTCAGGAAATCCCCACATGTTTGAGCCAGGGTACACAGCACCTAAGGCAGACATCAGTCACTGGGGACAGTGTGCACACTGGGCTGGGAGGAGCTCAGTGATCCACACCAGCCTGGGGGATTCACACATTCACTCTCCCGGAGAATTGTTTTTTCAGGTGAGAGCACTGTGACCACACCTGCCCCAGTCTCCCCATAATGAGCAGAAGGTGAATGTTTGAGAGGCTGAGTGAGCTGCACCCTGCTCTGCAGTGTCACCTGGCTGACCTCTTGGGCTGCCCTTCTCTCATTAGCACAGTAAAGGTAAGAGCAGCTGTGCAGTCTTACTCAGAATTAGTGGAGGAGTCTCTGATGGAAAATGCCATTAAATATCATTATATCCTTAAATCTCTTTCGTGGTGCAGACAGCCCATCTTTCCAAGCATGTCAGCAAGCAGAAAGGCCAACTGGCCACAGAAAAGGGCACCCAGCACTACTGGTGTGTGCCCAGGATCAAACTCAAACTGGGTAGAGAATGGCCCTAAATGCATGTAAAAACAAAGGGGGATCCACGTGGCCAGAATACTGATTGCTCTCTTGGAACTTCATGGTCTCAGTGTGCAGGACTGAGATGCTGGTTATGTTGTGTTTGCTTTACACCGATAGGACACTTCTTGTCCTGGAATTTAGGTAGGAAGACACTTTGGGGGGAATTCATACAGCAAAACCCAAGCTGGGTGCAAATTGTAATGATGACTTGAACTTTCCAAGAGTTAATTAGGTTTCGTATAGCAATCTCTACCTCCTTTGAGGGCAGGCATGTGATAGGTATGGCTATTCTGAGATTCTAGTGCGTGGCTTCTGGAATTTGGAGAATCAAAACTCTCTTTATTCTGCAGGATTCTAAAATGAATCTCACTCTGCCCAGCAGATGAATTCCTCTGCAATGCTGGGGCTGGCAACCTCTGGAAACATGCTTTACTGGCCAGCCTGTAAGTCAGGAGGAGAAAGGAGCCAGCTGACAAGGTCAGGAGCTCTTTAATAATGTCATTATAGGGCCAAGACTTGGTTTAACCTCTCCCCTCCCTCGCCAATGCCTCAATCATGAAATGTTCCCCTATCTCCAATCTGAGACTTCCAAAAAGGATGCTGGGACTGTGGCTCCAGCAAGGCCAAGCTACACTGTATGGTGCCTCTAACAGCTGCTCAGGCTGTAGAACTGTTTTTTCTCATCCCTGCAATAACCACCAACATTGCTGCTTCCCCCAGGAACAGCATCAAGGGTTTACCTGTGGACAAGCTGCAGTGGGAGTGGTACAAACCTACCCACGGCAGAGCATGGTGACCCCGTGCTCCAAACCACATTTAAACATCGCTGCAGGAGCTTGGTGCTCTCTCCTGGGCTGCAGCACTGCCTGAGCCACTTCCTGCCCAAGCACCAGCTGGAAATGCTGCTGGCAGCCACTGCCATACCTTGAAGGCTCTGAGCACTGCCAGAGGGTCATCACTAATCAGCCGGGTGACGAGAGCTGGCCAGACACGGTGAGCCATGGGAAGCAGATGGTTTCCATGAGGATGCAGCACGGTTACACAGAGCTCCAGCACGTCCAGGACCTGGGCAGGAGGGGAGGGAACAGACTCTGAGTGCTGCAGTGCCAGGCATTCAGGTGGATCCCAGCATCACGTCAGGAAGCCGGGAGGAGGGGTTAAATAGCAAAGGGTGCGGTTTTACCGCAGCAAGAACGGGGACGAGTGAACAGTGCTTAGAGATCAGGCCTGTTTGGAAAGGGACAAGCACCAGTGACACAACCTGTGCTGGGTACAGAGTTGGGCTGGGAGCAGGGCAGGATTCCTGCCCTGATCCCACAGGCTGAGCCGCACACTTGGACCCCACTGCGGCTGTGGCAGCAGGATCACCTGGCAGAGCTGGGGCTGCTGGGATGAGAATCTGGGTTATGCCTCATTTTTCTGTCTCACTTTGCACTTTAAAAGGAGGCCACCTTCAAAGGGTTTTCATAATTAGAAAAAAGCCAGGCTTTTAGCCCTGCTTATCACCACCCCAGCAACTTCAAAAACATTCATCAGCCTGTGCACTGCAGCCTGAGGAAGGGGGATGGGAGGCACAGATGGGAAAAAGATGCTTCTGTTTCCTCCACCAAAGGAAAAAGCACAAGACTTAACTGTCATGAGCATCAAGGGAAAGTGCCCAATACAAAGCCAACCTTAAGATTCTGTTCTGCCTGGCTGCCATTCCTAATCCAGAGTGCTCCCAAAAAACTCTCTCCCTTTCTCTTGCCAGGCTTGGAGGACCTGTCCTGCTCGAGCATATGGTAGCACAAACCTGGGGATGGCAGGGAGCCCAACGTGCACAGCGCACACGCTGATGAGATACCAGCCCCTTCATGGGCACCATCTGTCCCCTCAGAGCCGGCGATCACCGACCTTCAGCCGCACTCGGAGGCTCCCGTCAGACAGCAAGTGGATGCACCTCTCCATCACATCCCTGGCCAGCTGAGCATGGCTTGGCATTGGAGCTTCTCCTTCCGTGTCAGAGTTGGGCTCTGGCTTAGCAAGGGGAACCTCATCTGTAAGACAAAAACATTACTGAAGCCATGAAGACGACTTGGGAGCTCTGGGAGATCACAGCACCCACCCACAACCACTCTGCAAATTCCTGAGTAAGGCCTTTGGCATTTTCTAATGCGCTTAGATATAGTTAAGTCTATGAGTTCTGTGAGTTAGTGTCAGGTTCAGTTAAGAGACTGGGGCTAGGGAATGTTCGCTTTCTTTACCGGACAATGCAGCTGGTCTGACATTTGCAGTCACTTCTCACCACGGACTTATTTCCCATTGATTTTTATTAAAAATGAAAAGCCTGGGTATTTAAAGATGAAGTATTTAAAGGTCAGGATTGCAGCACAGCCCAGTAAAGACTAAAAAGTTCCCTATATGAATGTCTGCAGTGCCTGCCAAGGCCAAGTGAGAAGGGAGCAGTGGCATCATTAGCCAGGAGGAAATAGTACAGAGATTCCCCAGGGAGCATGAGGAAAATGCGTAGGATCCTGTAAAGGGGAAACTTCAGGTCCCGAACCCAAATGAACTGTTATGAGGTAAGGAAAAACGCAGTCTGTTTGTGTCTTAGAGCTACAGAAACCTTGATCTGCAAACATTTGGCTCCCCCACTCAAACACAACAAGGCGAGAACGCCCAAGAGCACTTTACATGAACCAAGGTCAGCCCAAAGAAGACCTGAGACTGTCAGCCTGGTCCCAAGGCCTCCGTGAGATAAAAGGACACCTCAGAGGTCACAGTCTCTCTGCAAGCTGACCATGCTCCTCTCCAGCCACGCACAGCACTGACCTGACTCCTCCTGCTCCAGGTCAGGAAGATCACCCTCTGCAATCTGCTTCTGGCTGACATAGTCAAGGAAGAATCGTTCCACTTCTTGCTTTGTCACTGTCACCTCCTGCTGCCCCAGGGACTGAGCCCCGCTCTGCCCCGTGTCAGTCTGTCTTTGCTGGTGCTCCTCAGCGCTGGGCATTCCAAACCACTGCACTGCAAAAGAGGAACTGACATGTCACTGAGCAACCATGATCCCCTCCTGCAAGGTGCCATGGATTTCGTGAGAGATGAGATGGTTCTCACATCTCATGGGATTGCACCTGATCCAGGCACCTGCTGTCACATCCCAGTCATCTCCCCGATGGTATGGGAATGGTAAAAAGGAACACATGCCATCTGCTCCCACAGGATGTTCATGGGAGCAGTGAATCCATCCTTTCTCAGCCACTAAAGGCCATGTTCCTGTGAAAGGCTGCAGGCCAGACAAACTGGAGAGGGAAAGCTATTGGTGATCTTTGCTTGAGTGCTGCCCCAGCAAGCAAAGCACAGTGACCATCACACTGCAACACCTTGGCTACCTGGAACCTCCTGTGGCAAGTGCAAATGTCCAAGACAAGTACCCTTAGTGACAGCAAGGCTGAATTACACAAAGTAAACACTGTTTTGGTACCTAGAGCTGTCATGACTGAGTGGAGGACCCTGAGGAAGGTGGAAGCCTGGCTGTTGTAAGACTGATCTAGCGCAGACAGGACATCTTGGATTACATCTTCTACCAGTGGCAGCAAGCTGGCGTCCGAATGCCTCAGCATCGTGTCCAGGACTTGGGAAGCACGTGGCTGATGTGCCAGCTGGCGCAAATTCAGGGAAATCCCGTTCACCAGATAGTCAGAATTCTCATTAATCAAACACTGCACCGAGTCATAACCGCAGGCCTCACATATGTCTGCCAGTGTCCCCAGTGCTGTCTCGCTGATGAGCAGAGTCCTGTCACCAGCCTTTTCCAGCACAGGGTAGAGAGCGGACAGCAGCAGCAGCCGGAACTCCTTCCCGAGGACAGTGGCAAAGCAGCCGACGCCCTCCAGCTGGATGCAGATCTGCCAGATGTTGCTGTTCATGGTGCGGGTTGTGACTGGGGGCTCGGGGGACAGAAGGAGAACGCTGCTGGACGTCCCTCCCGCACGGACAGCGAGTCCCGAGTGCTGCACTGACTGCTCAGGGCTGCTTTCGTCTGTGTCGATGCTGGTGACCAAATACCAGTTTGCCTGGTCCATGTACTCATCCAGAATGCACGTTATGGACCCTTTGAGATCATCCACATTCAGTGGAGCTTCCCTCTCCTGCAGGACATCCACTCCCACTCCGGCAGCTCCCATGACCAGCTCGTTGAGGATCATGGCTGCCTGCTTTCGGTACAGGCCAGACTCGCCGTACAGCCCCATGAAGTGATCCACAAGCAAGTAGAGGTTCCCGTAGTAGCCAAGAACACGACACACTTGCTGAAGGAGCTGGAAAATCTTCTCCTCCGTGAAGAAGCGGAAGTATTTCTTCTGGCCCCTGCCCTTCTGCACACCCTGCTGCAAGGGGCCCGGCAGCCCAGAGCGCCGGGCCTCCACTATCTTCACATCCGTCACGTCCAGCTCCAGAACCTGCACCAGCGCCTTGGACAGGCGGTGCAGGTGGGACATGGAGTTGAGGACAATGTTAATCTTGGGGCCCAGCAGCTTCAGGTAGCCGAGCAATAAGCTCAGCGTGGAAACCTTGCCTACGTCATCCTGAGAGTTCATCAGGCGGGGAAGAGCTGTGGCAAGGGAATGGAGGTTCTCAGAGAGGACATCAGCAAGAGCCCGGTTCTGTGCCACGATCCTCTGCTCTGCGATCCCTTGCAGAACTTCGTTACACCTGCTCTGGACTTCGCTGTTTTCGTCATTAACCAGCCCAACCAAGGCCTTTAAGAGGTGACTGAATGAGTCCACCAGTGACTGACTGCAGTTCCTCAGTAAGTGGTGGACCAGCTCCACCAGCTCCAGTCTCACCTTCCAGTGGGGGTGAACTGAAGAAGATTCAACCACTTTGTGCAAGAGAAGAGAGAGTTTTTCAGCAGTACTTTTAGTCCAGTCAGGTCCTCTGTGGATCATTAGCTCTGATATTCTACTGTGTCCCACTGGCAGCTTTTCCTTACTCTTTGGGATTCTGGCTAGCTGTTTGTCAGCCATGACCAAGCCAACAATCAGATAAAAGAGTCTGATGGCAGAAACGGTAGTTTTGTGACCTTGTTTGATGTCTCCAGCAATAACTCGAGACAGCGTAATGGAAATCCCGGGCAGAAAAGAAGCAAACAAATCCCCACATTGCTGTGCCTCGTCTTCGTCCAGATGTCGGTGCTCCTGGCAGTCACACTGCAGAACCAGGACCTGCAAACATTCCAAAGCAGAGATCTTGATTTGCTTTGCTTTTTCTTGCTCTGCAAGTGTCAGAAGCAAAGACACAGCAAATCCTAAGAGCGGAAGGGTGGAAGGTTGGTACAGAGACAAGATAACATCCCCATAAGCCGAATGCATCAGGGTGTGGAGTGCCTGGATCACAGCCAGCTTCAGCTCCTCGGACAGCGGGGCGGCGTTGCCCGAGCTGGGAGGGGGAGCCAGGCAGGTACAGAGCTCAGAGAAGAGCTCCTGCAGCAGCTCCTGCTTCTTCACGCACGTCACCGCAAGCACGGAGGAGATGCACTGCACCAGGCTCTGCACCAGCCGCTCCTGCTTGGGCCCCGGCACCCGCAGGGCGAAGCGCAGCGGGAACAGCACGTACTCCTGCAGCTCCTGCAGGGCCGCGCCGCTCACCCCGGCCAGGTGCGCCTGCAGCTGCCGCACGTTCTCCACCGTCTGCGCCCGCGTCAGCTGCACGCAGACAGGGCGCAGCGCCCCGAACGCCGCCTGCGGGGTGTCGAACACGGCCATGCCGGGGGACCGGGGGCCGCGGGGCCCTGCCCACTGCTGGGGGGTCCCGCCCGGGGTCGGGGCCGCGCTGGGGCCAGGCCGGGCAGCCCTGAGGGTGCCGGAAGTGACGGCGCGGTACCGGCGCCACAAAGCTCCCGCGGAGCGGGGCGGGCACTGTGAGAAAAGTCTCGCGTGTCCACAACGCGCATGCGCAGGCGGCGTGACATTAAGCTAACGGGGCTGTCAGCGCCACAAAGCTCCCGCGGGCAAGGGCGGGCGCTGTGAGAAAAATCGCGAGTGCTCGCAGTACGCAGGCGCCGGTGATGGTTGCGCATGCGCCGAACCCGCTCGCCGTGCGGCCCGGCTCCCTCCGGCGCTCCGTACGATGCCGCCCCTCGCCCCGCGGCGGGGTCAGGGCGCGGGCGGCCATCTTGTGGCGGCGGCCCCGGCGGGTTGTTGTCGGTGAGGCCGCGCCGCGCCCCCCCCGCGGGCGGAGCAGCCCCGGCCCCATGTCCTCCTTCTCGGAGTCGGCGCTGGAGAAGAAGCTGTCGGAGCTGAGCAACTCCCAGCAGAGCGTGCAGACGCTCTCGCTGTGGCTCATCCACCACCGCAAGCACGCGGGGCCCATCGTCGCCGTGTGGCACCGGGAGCTCCGCAAAGGTGCGCGAGGGGTTTGTCCGGCGGGGGCCGCTCCGGCAGCCCCTGCCCGTGGGTACCGGGGCCGCCCGCGGAGCTGCGGTGAGCGCGGCCGGTTCCTCCTCGCGGAGCTCCGCGGGTCGGCGCCGGGAGAAGTTGGTGCCCCGGGAGTTTATGGGAGCCTGGGCGCTGTTTGCCTGCTGTTGTTGTAGTTTACTAAACTTTGGGGGGAATACCACGTGTGAGGGGTGTATTCCGGTGATACAGGCGGCGTTTTTGGGAGGGCAGAGGATGGAGGCACAGTCAAGTGTGGGTTGAGAGGGAGAGGATGCTCAGTTCTGGGCGGGCAGCTTGGGTGTAAAACATGAGATGTACAATTTACGTTCCCCTGGCTGTGCTCAGGGGAACTTGGAATTGCTCTGGCTGTTTGGCTCCGTTTTTAAATTTTGGGTTTGGACAACTCGCCCGTTATAGAATTAGTGCGAAGAGATAAGCAAAGAAAAAGCAGTTGTAGAAATCTATGAAACTTTTTGGCGCTATCATCCGGAAACATTTTGTGCTTTTTTTT
>VZTG01010069.1:6837-69394 GCA_013397845.1 Melanocharis versteri | reverse complement strand
TTTTTTTTTTTTTTGCAGATTAACTAAATGTAATTTCCCAGATGGCTTTGTCCTGAAGTCGAGGGCGACAGTCAGTGCCTAGTTGAAGGTGTTCCTGCCGATGGCAGGGGGCAGGGACGAGGTGATCTTTAAGGTCCCTTCCAACCCAAACCATTCTGGGATTCTGTGTGGGTTCTCTGTCCCCAAGTGCAGCTCTGAAAGCAGCCAGTGTCACCATTCCCACTGTGGGCACCAGCACTGTGAGCCCCTTGGAGCAGCTGGGGTATCTTCTATGTGATTGCTAGTTTTTGCCATTTGTAGTTTATTTATGAGCTTTTGGAAGATCTCAGTTTGCCCTGGTGTGGAAATGAGCGCCTTTGTTTTCTGCCTTCCATGTGTTTGTGGTCATTTTGCTTTGGGGAATAGTGAAACCCCCCTGATTCTGGCCATATTGAAACAGAAAACTGGTGGTGTCAAAACAGAAAAAGTTAAGGTATATTGAAGAAATTTGATGTTTGGAGCATTGTTTGTAAAATTTTTGAGTCTCCATAATAGCTTTCTCCTACAGTTTCACTCAGTTCTGAGTTATGCGGTTTTATTAAAGTATTTTTCCTGCAGTTAATCGATAAAAAATAAATTAATTGTTTTATTGTTTTGCTGATGGGTTAGGACAGCTTGTTTTAATCGTGTTTAAAATTTATCATTTTTTTAAAGTTGAGGTGTCACTGTGCACAGGAAGCATTAAACTCATGTTTGTTTTATGAATTATTAAAAAAGAGCAGAAGTGAGGACATTAGGAACTACATGACTTGAAAGCCCCTGATTTGCTTTGGTAACATGGAAATGTTTTGAACTTTGTTTTTAGACTGCAAAGCTATAAACAACTTTGAAAGGCCTGTTAATGATTCCAGGTGAAACAAGTGAGAAATAAATGCAAACTCTCCTTTTTTTTTTCCCTTTCTTCTTTTCTTTTTTTTCCCTTTCTCAGCAAAATCAAGTAGGAAGCTTACTTTCCTATATTTAGCAAACGATGTCATCCAGAATAGTAAGAGGAAAGGTCCTGAATTTACCAGGGAATTTGAATCTGTTCTTGTGGATGCATTTTCTCACGTTGCCAGGTATGTTGCTGTATTTCTTCAGCTTTCCTCTCTAGGGATTTGCATTCTTGTTATTGAAAGCTTAATTCAGTTGGATTTTGTTGGCTTTTTTAAGCCCAGAGAGTGGTTGTACCCTCTCTGTAGTAGAGATTGGATCCTGACTGCTTTGTGGTTGAGGACTGTTCAGTGTAAATGGGCAACTTTGTGTGTGGACCAGCCCTTTCTGACTTCACGTGTTTGTTCTCTATGTGCAGCTCCTATGGACTTTATTTCAATTCTTACCTAAAGATCTGGCAGATCTGTTTATGGGCAGTGGAATTGAACACTTGGGTGTGTTTATTAAAGCCACATGATGAATGGCTCTGCCTCATTGTTGAAAGACTTTTAAAGAGCTGATGTTTTGGGTCACTGGATTCTCAGCAGCCTCCTGGTTTGAGCAGTTTCTTTGTGTGTTGTTTGTTCTAATGGTTACCTGATCAGTAATATCCTTGCTGGAGGAAGGAAGAATTTCATACATAAAAGGGAAGAAGTGATGCAGCCACCACCGTATCAAAAATGCACTGTTGTTTAGTTAAGGCTGTCTCTAAATGGTGTAATAATTCCTGTTATCTCAGCTAAACAACGTTAATGCTCTGGGTATTTGTTGTCTGTTCTGGAGGGCTGTCTGTCAGTGCACACTCTGAGTGCATTTAAGTGCCTAATGATCCAATCAACCTGCTCTTAATTGGGATGTTATTGACTGAAACAACTGTTTAAAGTTAATACTCTCAGTTGTAAACTTGTCGGCTTCAGGGTATTTTATAAACTCTTATTGCAAATTCTGAATTATAGCAAGTTTCTTCTTTCACAACTTTTCCTGCCCTTACTTTGAGGTGGGAATGTGAAACACTTCCAGGCAATCTTTAGGTCATATAAAGGGGAAAATGGGCCGCAAGTGTGTTTTGCAGAGTTTGTCTCAGACAATATGAGCAAGATTCTCTCCAAATGTTCGCATATTGCGATGGCTGCAGCTGCCAGTTTGGAAGATTCTCTCTGAAAACATAAGGAGTATTGATCAGCTGAACTATAATGATTTCCTAATCTTTGAACAGAGAAGCAGATGAGGGCTGCAAGAAGCCCTTGGAACGATTGCTGAACATCTGGCAGGAGAGGAGTGTGTATGGCAGCGAATTCATCCAGCAGCTCAAACTGTCTATGGAAGACTCCAACAGCCCCCAAACAAAAGGTAAATGCATATTGCTTATCATGTGTGTTTTGTTTTTAAATTGGTGCGTGTTTCGCTGGAAATACTGTGAGGAGTTGAGCTCTGGGCTCATT
Organism: Melanocharis versteri; assembly: GCA_013397845.1. Classification (NCBI taxonomy): domain Eukaryota; kingdom Metazoa; phylum Chordata; class Aves; order Passeriformes; family Melanocharitidae; genus Melanocharis; species Melanocharis versteri. The sequence goes on along the minus strand of VZTG01010069.1, from coordinate 67,001 downwards.
TAGTTGAGTTGTTGCCAGAGCTGGTCATGGAGATTCTTCAGGACTGTGTTGAGAAGTCTGATTTTTGTTAACCCCACGGTTCTGGTTTGCAGTTGTGCTGTCTTGTGCCTTGGGGCTGGCAGTGAGCTTAACTGGACGTGATGTCTGGTGCTGCACGTGCAGGTAGAGTGCTCCAGGGCTGCCTTTTGGGGTGAAAGCAAGTCAGTCATGCAGGGAGCTGTTGTGTCCACCTCAAGTCAGGTATCCCACTCTGCATCTCTGAAACTGCTCAGCTGGGTTATTAGAATGTCTTATTCAATACTGTTAGTGCTTTCATTCTCATATTAATTGTTTTGTTTTCCATAGTTACTGTATATTATTATGATGCAGCAAGGAGTTTTGAATAATTGAAGTCTGGAATATATGCCCCAGAAGCTTGTCTGGTCTCTTTTTTTCTTACACCAGCTGATGTCATTTGGGGAAAACTCCAACTTTGCATAATTTAATATCATTAGGACATCACAAGTATAACCTTATTACTGCATGAGACATGTGAGAAATGGAGCATATGCTTGTGTTTACTGTGCTTTGATTTATTGCTTTGGCAGATCTTGCCTCTTCCATAGCACTTGGGGGTGTTTCACTGGTAGAGCTCCAGTGGAAAGAGGGGAGCAGTGATGCCTAAACTGCAGAAGGTGAGGGTCGTTAAAAATCAGGAGTGTTCTGGTTAAGGGAATATTTGTCCACCTTGCAGCTGAAGGAAGTGGATGCTCCATTGCTGGAAGTGTTCTAGTCCAGGTTGGATGGGGCCCTGAGCAAGCTGGTCTTGTGGCAGGTGTCCCTGCCCGTGGCAGGGGAGTTGGAATGAGGTGGCCTTTAAGGTCCTTTCCATTAAGTCATTCTATGATTCTGTGAAGTGTCAGTGTCCTCAAATGACCTGGAATGACATTGCTGTTCTGGTCATATTTTTTTCTATTCCCCACAGAGGTGTGGTGGTGTGAGAGTTGGTTTGGCCATTAGTAAAGGGCTCTTATGCCATTCTTGGGTGGTGAAAAAAAAGGTCTGATTGAGTTGGTATTTAATGTAGAATTATTAGGAAGATGTGAGCATAGATGAGACCTGCATGTGAAGACATCTCTGGCTGTAGCTTTGTGTTTTTTCACACACTGGTTTGGGCAGAACTGCTGAATGGGTGCTTTAGCAGCTCACACCAGAGCCCTTCCACCTGCCCCTGATTGAGGTATGACTTTTGGAAGGTGACTTCTGCGATTTTTTCCCCAAATGCCGTGAGCCAACTTCCCTGACCAAAGGGTTTGTCCTATCTGTATGGAGACAGAGGGAGTCTGTGCTCTGAGGGATGAAGGTGAGCAGTCTCTGCATGAACTGGCTCATGTTGGGGTTCCTCTTGTCTGAGTGAAATAAATGAGGTACCTGTGTGTTATCAAAGGCCAGAATTTACACTCCTGATAACCCTGACCTGAATAACTGAGGATTTGAAACTTCAATTTAGTGTACCTGAGCAAGTGTTTCACAAGTGTTTCACTTTGCATCTAAAGGCATTGATAATTGATACCATGTGTTATTTCCTGGTCATTTGGCAACCAGCTGTTGCTCAGTGTCCTTTCCCTTTGGCTGATGGTATCAACCACTTCTGCTACTGTTGTCTTCTCAACTTAAAACCGTTTGTACAAAATCAAACTTCCTAAGAGTAACAGACCTTTGTCTGTGGGAAGCAGAGTGAAGGAATACAGACCCTTCAAGAACTGCTGTGCGCACAGCTTCACTTGGCAAGAAACTTACTTTTTCTCTGGGTAATTAGAGATATTAATGTAGTATCTTTTATTAGAAAATTCAGGCCTTTTCATGAGTGTGAATGTTGCTGCCTTGTTAATTCATGGTCCAAAAAAATTGATGTTTTTAAGAGAAAAAGAAATTTGAAAAATTCAGGAGAGTTATCCTGTGGGTTTTTCCTTGCTTTGTCTGGTGTGTGTGCAAATTAGCTTCTTGATGGTAAGGGCTAATTTCATTTGGGAGTTTTATGGATTTTTGAGATAAATTGGTGTTTGAGTTTCTGGTGGTTGCAGAAGTCTTTTTTGTGGTTACTGTATTCCATTTTCAAACAGGTGAACATAAGCAAGATAGAGATTAAGGTGTCCTGGTTTACAGATATAACAGTTGTTGTAAATGTGGAAAACCATAGTCCAGTGCTCCTCCTATTCTGGGTTTGTGGACACCCAAGGCAGACACAGCTGAGAAACAGGCAATGTTAGTGTCTGTAGATTGGTGCAAGCTGTGCTGTTAAAATGTTGGAGCTCCTTAAGAGCATCTGGTGCTGTTGATAACACCTGGTGCTGTGATAACAATTATTCTTTTCTTCAGCCCAAGGCATGGCAACAGGTCAGTGCAGGTAGTTCTCTGTTATTTTTCATACTGCAGTGTCTTAAATTCCTGGGCTGGTGGGTGCTTCTCTCTGAGAAGGATGGCTCTGCTTGTCTTGAGAGCACCACTTAGGGTTGTGGGACTTGCCAAAATGCAGCAGAGTCCTGTATCAGTGAGGAAATATGTCTTTAAAGCTCATCAGGGAATGTTTCAGTGGTACAGTTTGTTTCTTGTTTTGTGAGTAGCAAGGCCTTGGGTAATGCACAGCAATTCAGTTGTCTGCACATGCTGAGTTCCTGCTGTGGAGCAGAGCTGATTTCCCTTCAGAGAGACAGAGGGGTAAGAGAACCAGCCCTTCCTAAGCATTGTATTCCCTGGTTTGACTGCTCAGTGGTGCAGCTGCCTACCAGATTTTAGTCTTTCGAGTTCCTTAAGGAGATATGCATATGCATGGAAATGAGCTTTTGAATATTGATACATTGTTTTATCTCTAAATGTATTCGTTAAGCTTGCATTTGCTTTCTCATTAATCTCATTTTTATTAGAATGTTTCTTTTCACAAGCAATAGGGAAGAGAAAAACCACCCATTACTCTCAAAGACTGGAAAAACTAGGTCTTAAAGGTTTGATGTGAAACCCTTCAGGCAATACAACCAATATAGCTGATGTGTTTTCTTTTTGTTGCCTTTGTAATAAGCAGTAGAAGAAGGTCCTTGAGTGTGCTGTGATGTAGGAGTGTGTCACTCTTAACACAGAACTGAGCTGCTCCCCGACGGCTTTCATTGTGTTTATGTTGCAAATTCTGGCACAGAAAGTCAGACCTGTATTAAAATATGGAGAAGAACAGAGAGGAGAGCAGGCAGGGGGGCTTCTGAGGGTAGCTGAAATAGAAGCACCTGGACACAGGGCTGGGTATGGTTTTGGAGCAGCTCAGCTCCAGTTATGCTCACCCTAGGAGAGGCTGCCAAAAAATATCTATTGTAATGAGAACTTCAGCAACCACAAGTAGTCTACCCCCAAAGAGAGAAGGGGTTGGAGGGGGTGCTGGATCATTGGAAGCCTGTTTACCTCTAAAAACGGGCATCAAGAACTGACAACAAAAAGTGAGCACCTGAGCTGGGAAGATCCCTCAGGTGTCCAGCTGATAGGAAAAGCTCGTAGTTGTCAGCAAAGCCTGTTACACCGTAACCTTCCTCAAGCCACCACAGATGGTTTGAAGCATAAAAATTGGTGCAGAAATACTTCTGCCAGTCTCTGTGGACTCTGCAACAGCAAGGTAACAACAGCCTGGAGTGTCACTGCAAAGCTGTTAGGAGAGCAGTTGTCTGTTGTTTTGGAGAAATGGAGAGTGCTTTGCCCCTTGAAGGCTTTTCGGGAGCAGTTCAGTTTCTGAGCTGTGAAGAGCACAACAAAGCAGGAGAGCTGACTTCTCTGGGGTTTCTCTGTCTTCTTTATGTCCGTGTCAAGGTGGGCTCTTGATTTTCGTGGAGGAAGCTGTCTGTATTTTACAAGGATATCTTGTTTTGGATATGCATTACATTCTGATCAGTTCTGGATGTTCTCAGTGCTTGTTTTCCCCTTCTCTGGCTGGATTTGACACACTTTTCTGCTAGTGTAGGCTGTGATGGTTAAATTACTCCTGGCTGGCAGATTTTGTGAGTTACCCTAGTAGGGTGTGTTATAATATGTGCTGTGCTTCTGTTCTCTTTAAGGGGTCCTTTTGCTCCGTATGCTCTTGGGTTTGAAAATAAGTGTAGGGTTTTTTTTCTATTTTGATGGAATTGAGATCGTGTTTCTAGGATTCTCCAGTGACTGGTGCTTAGGTTTGCGGGTGCTCAGCGCTACCTGCTTCAGAGTGGTTCCAGTCAGACTCACTTGGCCTTGTTCAGATGGAATATTCAATGAATTCTGAGTCCTCTGTGTCAGAGTGGTGAGCGAGTGTAATGCTGTGTCTTGTGGTAGACCAGTTGGCAACACAGCAGGAATAACTCTTCAGCAATTTGAGTCCCAGCTCTCATTTTAATTTCACTTGTGTGATCGCTGTGGTCATGCATTCTTCTGTTGGTTGGCTCGTGTTTATCCTCTGTTGGTTAATTATTTTATGATAAGTACATACAAGTGATAAATACTGATGACCCGTTGTGTTGGGCTGGGTAATTTTAAATGCTCTCTTTGGCCGCTTTATCATCTGCTCATCTCCTGTTCAACCCAACTTGTGTTTCTCACAGACCTCAGTGGGCAGCAGCTGTTTTCCTTGTTGATCTGGTGCCTCACTGGCTTGTCAGTCAGATTGTCAAGCACTCATACATCGGTTGGATACATACAATAATTAAACTGTCCTTTTTCTAGCCTAGGTAGCTTTGTTCTAGCAAACATCAACAATTCATTTGGTTTAGGGTAACTTTTGTGTGCTGCTTTGCCTTCCATTGAGTGCGTCTGTTCTCTGACAGACGTGTTTGTGTTTGCCTTGGGAAGGTCGTTCAGCTCTTTCTCACACGAGCAGGATGTAGCAGCACCTCTGCTTTCTCTCCATTAGAATGAAGTGTTTTCATATGTCCCACCTGACAAGGCAGGCAAAACTCCACATTTAAGGACAGACCTTTCTGTTTGGTTCCTCATTAGAATGGGACAGTCTGGTTTTGTTTTAAATTGAGTGATCTTGGATTTTCCTGTGAATCAAATTATATACAGAGTCTGTTCTTGAATTCCATGATTATCTTGGCAAGACTTGATTCCACTGAATAGATATTCTTAAGACTGTCCAAAGATTTCTTACAAATTACCCTGGATCTTATTATCTTTGGTGGCAAGTCTGAAAAATGATCTGCCTTCTTTTGAAGGTTCTGTGGCTGGATCACAGGCTTCATTAAGACTTCTGACTCACTTAAATAAACTGTCTCTTCCCTTTCAAGCTAGTGTTTGCTGTGCTGAGGTTCATTTAACCAATGCTGTTTTGGTTTATGACACCCCTGTTTCTGAAGTGTTGCAGGTTACCTGCTTGGAGATCGGTTCATGCTCTGCCCATTGCTGTTGTTGCTGTCACATCTTGGAGTTGTGTTTTCACAGAGCTGTCCTAAAGCCGTTATTTTGATGAAAGAGTGGAAGGTTGAATAACCACCAATTACTGTGTTGATTGTGGGACCACAGTGAGCATATAGTTGATGCAGAAAGATAACTTGAAATTCTTCTGTCCTTGTGTACCTTCACACCAGTGCTTCATTTCTAGTGGTAGAAATACTCACCTATGCACTCAGTGTTAGCCAGAGCATCTGAGCAGTGTTGAAATCTGTCATTTATTGACAAATGACACATTTATTTGCCTTTCCTACTTTCATTACAAGAGACACAAACACGTATGAAGTGCACACTGCTCGTGTATCCTCAGGCTGGCATGTACAGAGATACACGTGGGAGAAGAATCAACTTTTTATTACTGTTTTGCATTTGAGTGTTTGGAATATGATGCCGACATTAAAGTCCAGCTGTGGCTGTCCTCTAGAGAGCTTAATCATCAGAGTATCCATCTGGTGTAATTCTTTGAAGTAGAGATAGTTAAGGTGGGCAGATCTGGCATCCAAATGAGTTGTTTCTATGTCTTCAGTTGCAGAGGAGAAGAAGTCTTTAAAGCGAACTTTCCAGCAAATACAAGAGGAGGAAGATGATGATTACCCTGGGAGCTACTCGCCCCAAGACCCTAGTGCTGGGCCACTGCTGGTATGTGGGGTGGGTTGAGCATGGGAGGATCTCTGGAAGCCACACGGCCACCTCCCCTGTGTCACAGCCACAAGGTGGAGCTGACAACAAGTGAAAGGGGTTTAGTGATGAGATGCAGTTTGGGGTTGAGAACTCCATGCAAAATACAACAGATTCTTTTTTCCTATTGCAATATTGTGTCACTTCTGAGCAATTCCAGGTAGTCAAACCCAGGGTCTGAGTAGTGCTGCCAGGAAAGAATCTCAAAAGGCTGCTAGAAGAGCAGGCCATATTTTGAATTCTTTTTAAAATCAATGCGTAACCTCTAAAACCTAAAGCTGTGAGCTGTTAATACACAATTTTCTTTTGTAGGCCATATCTTTCCATAAGTTATTAAAAAGAGCAACATTTGTTAAGTTTGTATGGAGCTGGTAGGAAAACCAGCCCTGAAGACTTTAGAGGCTCCACGTTACTGGTGTGGAAATATTTGGAATGAAATAGGAAATCATTGCAGCCATTTGAGGCTACAGAATGAACATATGTTAACCTAGAGTCTATTTGAAGGGGATAAAAAATTACACCATCCATCTGGTAAACTATAAACATGGAAAAATAAAAAATAAATAACAGTTGTCAAGGAAATAAGTGAAAATTTTGTTGTTGTTGTTTTTTTTACCTCCAGATGCCTTGCAGCTTATGATTTCTCTTGATTATAAACATTGTTACTGTTGGAAATCATTTGCAGTTTGCAAGGAAGTAGGAAATATTAGGTAATGGACATATTTGTTTTTCAGATTAAGGAAATATTTATTTAAAATTTGTCAATATTTTCATTAGTTTTCAAACTATTGAACTGTAGTTTAAAAATCAGTGGTTGTGTTTATGGGCCTAGTGTTCTGTTTCAAACACCTCCTGTACTTCAGGATTTTTAAAACAAAAAAGCAGCACTTTGTTTTTCCTGTTCAGGGAGTTTCTCTGTTTTTATTTTTTTTTTGAGGAAGAAGGAAATACAACATGTCAGGGATGGTCCTCCTGGAGCTGTTCTCATCCATGTCCTTTTCAAGTTTGGATGCATTTTGAGTGGATTAATTCAAACTGACACCTCTTTCCTCAGTGCACTAAAGCCAGCTGAGAGATGAGCTGAGGGGCCACCGAGGAGCCCAGTTCAGTAGCAGAAAGCTGTGTGCTTGCAGGGAGCTGGTGAGGACAGCCATGGCTTTGCAAAATTAGGACATTATAAAGTTTGCTTTATAGGAAGAGCTTTTATCATCATTGGAGTTTGTGGTCAGTAACAAGTTACAGAATTCTAAACCATGTCGTGATGGAAATCTAATATAATTTTGTCTGGACTGATGGAAATTTGGTGTTGGGTACTTTTGCTCTGTCAAAATGCAGCTTTGGAACAGAACAAAAAGGTGCCTGCACACTCCAGGGCGGTGAAGAAACTGTCAGGGATGCTTGGGTGGAAGATGCAGTCCCAGCTTGAGGCAGCACAGAGAGCTGAGGGTTCTCTCAGACTAGTGTGGTCATGTCCTTCTCAGTTGTGTCTTAAATGATCACTTCTCTTAATCGGACTGAGAAGTTTCCCACTGCAGAGTCTTGAAAAGGATGACCCTGCTGTAATTATGCAGGAGGAGCTAAACAGTGGGATACTGTGAACTCAATGAATGCTCCTTGTGTTAGGTTTAGAAATTACTTGAAGAAAATATTCCCCAAATGGGGCCTTTCAGAGGTGGGTGCGCTCCTCTGCAGTGGCCACATCCCTGGGAAATGGATGTGGTTAAGGTTACCTGGTTTTACTGTTGGCTCACTTGTAGACCGAGGATTTGATCAAAGCCCTACAAGACCTGGAAAATGCAGCGTCAGGAGATGCGACAGTGCGGCAAAAAATTGCTTCCCTGCCTCAGGAAGTTCAAGATGTTTCATTACTGGAGAAAATTACAGGTATGAGACTGGAAGATGAATGAACATGGGTCCAAAGAATAACTTAGAAATCAAAGTGTGGGGTTTTTTTTTAGATAATCACAATTTATGATGGAGTGAATTCCTGCTTTTGTGTCCTTGCTTTGTAGTTCCAGAGTAATTAACAGATAGCAATCCTGTGAAATAACACTGAAGATTAAACTTACATGGCTGCTTCCACTTTTTTGGCTTGGACTGAGGCTTTTATACTTCGAGAGCATCATCAGCATTTTGCAAGAATATAAAGGAAATTGGGCCAGAATTCTCAAGTGGATGTGTTTGCTTTTGAACACCTCAACTGTTAAGATATCTTGAAGTTTTATCAGACTATTCTGAGTACATGCATAGTCCTTGATTGATTTATTTTTGAGTTCTACCAGACTGCTGAGTACACACATACTCCTTGATTGCTATGGGAAAGGCAAATCGCTACCCCTGTTAATCTGTCAGTCTTTGTTTAAATTAACTTTCGCAATTGCATTTGAAAAGTAATTTTAATAGGAGCATTTAGAGGTTGAACTGATTTGACTCTTGTTCCTGGAGGTAGTTTTAGTTTCGAGCTCATTATGAACTATCACTAATTTGGTCCTTTATACTATATTCTTACAGTGTCCAACTGGACTGTGTGCAATTCCTAGGTTTCTTTCCATACATTTGAAATTACTCAGATATAAGAGGAATTAACAAGTGCACACTCTGTTTAAATGTAGAAACCCCCTGATTTGTTTACCTGAAGGTACTTCCTAACATTTTAATTAACCTATTCGTAGAGGCGTACTATTCATAGATTTACATCCCCTGTTTTAGTGACATCTCTTCAGGGATTAAATGCAGTCAGTTCTGTCAGTGTCTAAAATACAGCCCACGAAGGGTGTACGTCCTATTTCCTGTATATCCGTGTGCTAGCAGCCCTCATTTTCCTGTCAAGCCAGAAGTATATTTGCGAACAAGATGTTATTGTGCCTGCGGCTCGTGAATTGCAGCCCTTCTGTCAACAATTGGAAGTTTTAAACTTTGTCCTCTAAATCACCCAACGCTTTTGCGCGCAGACAAAGAGGCTGCGGAGCGGCTGTCGAAGACGGTGGACGAGGCGTGTCTGCTGCTGGCCGAGTACAACGGGCGGCTGGCGGCCGAGCTGGAGGACCGGCGCCAGCTGGCACGAATGCTCATCGAGTACACCCAGAACCAGAAGGATGTGCTCACGGAGAAGGAGAAGAAGCTGGAGGTGAGTGCCTATTACCGAGGCTGGCAAAAAAATTGGCTCATCAAACGCTCCCCGTGTACTCCTAATCTATGGGTTTCTCCTGCGGGAGACGGTTCCAGGTGTTATCTTTACGTGATTCCAGGTGTTATCTTTACTTTTGGTTCTAGGTTATCTAGGTTCTAGTTGTCTTTACACTTGGAGTGAAACGGGTAATAAAGCGGTGTCATATCTGGAGAGTGCAAATCTGTTCTCATGTTCAATCTAGATGTTTCAATGCACCTGGAAGGCCCAGAGGTCTATACTACTTAAAGAAAAATTGGCTTGCCTAACACGTAGCCTATTTTGTTATGACATGCTCTTTTTCAAGAATTAACCTCTCTTTGCCATAATTACCTGAGGGTTTTTTTATATTGTTTGGTTTTTTTGTTATTCTTTTCCTGATGGTTAGGTGTCCTTCATCTGCCTCCTGAGCCCCTGCTTTATTAGGGGAAGCAGTTTGAGCCATATCTTCTGCTCTCCATCCTTTAACAGCCACTTACCCACAGCTTCTGAGGTGGAGTGTAAATGGGGCTGGTAGTGAAAGACAATGACTTGTGTTTCCTGTGCAGCTCCTTTGAACAGGGAGGGCAGGACCCTAAACCAGCCTGGGGCTGAGCTGAGCCCCCTGCTCGGCCCAGCACTGTTCAAGGCTGTGCAGCCAGCTGTTTACAGCTGTTTATCCAAAACGTGCCTTCTCCCTGGAAGTTCTTTCGGCAGCACGTTGTGGGACTAGCGAGGAGTTTAATTAATGACTGTGGTTGTATGTCACTCTGCCATCTGCTAAACTGCCCCTTGGCGGCACATTAAGGGCTTCTCTGCACCGCCGTGCTGGTGATGAGCAGCTGCTGCGGGGTGGGATGGGAGGGGATGTGGAGGACAAAATCTCCTGGAAGGAGACTGTGCTGCAGCAATTGCAGTGTCTGTTTACTCTCATGGCAAACCTTGTCCTCTGACAGCTCAGCAACATTGTTCCCAGATAAAATTCATTTTGAGTGTTTTCTTTGCCGTGTGTTTATATTGGAGTTTCTCAATGCCTTGTGACTGAATTTCTTCAAGCATAGCATCAGTCTTATGACTGAGTCAGAAAAAACGCTTTTAGACGTGGATACAGATGATGCCATGAAACAAAATCTTGTTTGGTAACTGATTTATTTTCTGTGGAAGTCTTGGGTCAGGTTTTGGGGTTTTTTTCTTGCTTACAGAAGGACACCTATATGTATGTAAAAAATAATGATAGACATGCTGCAGTTTGCTTTTAAAAAAGGCAGTAAATAGGTAGCAAAATGCTGCACAATAATGTTTTAAAAGGCCCAGAACAGTTCATAATTTTGAGTCAGTTTGAGACTGTGAAACTGAGAAATCCATAATGACAACATGAAATTAAAATTTCTAATACATTATCTGAAATGTTGTGACAATCGTAGAGGTTTTTTGTTTGGAAAATATCCTTTTGGTAAGGAGTGTTACTTGAAAATTGTAACTCTGGCAGAGGCAGAAATGTAATCCTGAAAATTAAGTGTTTTGCTGGCTGAGCTGCTTTGTTAATGACAGTAATCCTGCTGATGGCAATGGGACAGGCTGCTTGCTTGCTGTTAGGTGTAAACACAGTTCTTCACTACATTAGAAAAAAGAATGATCCTATTTAAATATTAGGATCTTATTAAATATCTGTTTAGGTTGGCATCTTTGTCACTCTGCCAGACAAGGTGGCCTCAGTGCAGTAGCAGTCTAAACAGAGTTGCAGAAAATGCCACTCCAGCAGTGAACATGAGGCACAATTGATATTCGTGTCAGCTCTCAAACCTCAGTGAGGGATGTTGCCTGATTACAGCGTTCCATTGTTCTGCCCTTGTAGAGGGTTAATAAACAGTGGAAGATGCTGGTTGCAGATAAGGCAGGCCAGATCTGCTTATCAGTTTTGTTTGAGTCTTTGATGTTCTCACAGTATTGATAAGCCTGGATTTTTCTTTGTAGTGCTAATAAGCATTTTACTAGAAGGATCTGAAAATTGTAGCAATTAAAAATGTATTAAAAACCCAAAACATTTACTCAGGCAAAGTATGAAATGAGAAAATAACTTAAAACAATCTCATTTTACGTATCTACTCATTGTAGGCTTTGCTCTCTTGACGTATCTTTTCCAGAATCTTTGATACTTTGAGTTTTTCCTCTTGTGCTGTAAGTTTCCTGACTTAGATGAGAGGGTGTGGTTGGATGGAAGATGGATTGTTTACTTTACCATCCTCGTCTAACCAAGGCTGTAGGTTGTGGAGAGGGGCTTCTGACAGTAATAAAAGTCAGGGCTATATTTTAAGAGATGGAAATACCTAATTTGGAAATTACTCTGGATGTTTTTTGTATTTTATTTACTCGCAAATTCTTTCACTGTGATAGCAATGAAAGTAGCTAATCTAGGTCTTTTTGAAAAGCAGCCTTTGTGGTCTAAAGAGCTGCAGTTGTTTACTAATCCTGTTAATGCTGTCCCTCATGAAACAGCAGATTGTCGAAACACACATAAGCTCCATGTGTTTATGTCATGTGGGCTAATGCTCAGAATACTCTTCATGTCAAACCCCTGTGACACAGCTCTTGCCATCAGTTGCAGTAAGGCTGTTAAACTGAGGGACACTGCTGAGGAAGGTGGCTTTGGAAAGGAGTTACACACCAGCATGGATGCAGCTGGCATGAGTAAGGATTGAAACAGCGAGGGGCAAAGAAGCACTGGTGATTTGAAGGGAGAAAGCTGGCACAGAACCTGAAGATCATAACATATGGACAAACTCTGGTTTTAGGGTAGCAGTGGAAAAAAATCAAAGTGTAATAATTAGGATTCCTTTATCGTGGGAGTGGTATTGTGGTATTTTCATTCTAGTGTAAGAGCACTTAAGAAGGTAGATTTTCTTTAATTCTATCAGTCAGTAAAATTAGCTGGTCCCAAACTGATACTAAATAGCCTATAACAAGGCATATATTTTCAAAGGTAAGTGTTCCTCAGGTTAACTACCTGAAACGTATGGGGGATGCTGTCATTCAACAGCTGAACACTGAATTTCTTTTAAAATGGTGCTTCATCTTGCTCAGCAATTGTGGGCTTGATACTGCAGCTGCTGTTTGATGTTTCGTGGTTGGGACAGATCAGAGGTGGCTTGGACATTCACAATAGCAGATGACAGGAAATAAAATCCACTTTCAGACAGGCATAGAACCAGGATCTGTTGTTTCTATAAGAATGAGATATGTCCTTGTATCTCACATTAGTATTGAACTTCCAATGGAAGTTTCCTGATTTGTGTTATTTTTGGCCATTGCTGCCCCATTACAATTACTGAGCACAATCAGCTGGGGAGGTTTTTTGTCCTCCAGCACCTGATCCTGCAGAACTTCAAGGAGAATTGTCTTTTGAAGTCAGAGCACTCTTCTGGAATGCATGGCAGGCAAGGCGAAAAAATCCAGGGAATTAGTTTGTGTAAAATGGAAATGTAGTGGGGAGAGCATCCCATGTTGGGGTACCAGGCAGCTGTAAAATGAAGTCAGATAAATAGATGAGACTGGAAGAACCAAGGAAAAGTAGTGCAAGGAAATGGCAAATTGTGTAGAAGCTTCATGGGTACCTGAAATAACTACTGACAGTAGGAGACCTGGAGTGAGTGGAGGGAGGGTTATTTTAATCTGATGGGGAGAAGAGGCAGAAAAAAATAGAAGATTGTGCATTCAGAATTTTTGGTTTGATTTGCGGTCGGTGAAGGCAGTACGTGTATGTAGGGCAGTGTGTATGGAGGGGTGTATGCACTCAAATAAGTGTGTGTTTACATGTCTGCAGCCATAAATCTAAAGAACATACTGTATTTAAGATCCAGTTTAGGGGAAATATTCGAACTCTTGGCTGCAGCTGAAAAATTGTCAATTAGAGTCCTGCTGAGAGCTCTGGGGGTTTTTAGATGCTTGTGGGTTTTAATATTCATGGCTTCAAGGCACCTTTAATAAGGTGTTAATGCCGTGCCCACACAAATTTGCAAACCCTCTTTGATAATGCATCTCTGAGGGATGAAGTTTATTCTCACTTGAGGTTTTCTGGACTGCCCAGCATTACACATTTTCTTGAAATACAATTTAGTTCAGTGGGTTAATAGGCAATTTATTGCTGTGCTGCTTCCACTGCCTGGGTCTCTGCGGTGTGTCACCGTTGGCATGGCTTTGTGGCTGCTGCTTCCTTCAGACAGGAATTCTTGGGTTGTGTGGTATATTCATTTCAGTGGTTTAGACAGTGAAACAGGAGATTAAGTTTTAGGGTTCCTGCCAGGAAACAAAATTGTCAGTATTTGACATGCCTGATGTAGCAGGAACAGCTGTGGGACACAGCAGCAGAGTGGGGTCGGCTCTGCGACCCCAGCAGGGAGATCCTGAGCTGGAGCACCCAGACACAGTGTCAGACCTGGGTCTGTAGGACCAAACTGGTGGCTGACGGGGCAAGAAATGCTGGGCTGTGCACCAGTCCTGCCAGCTGTGAGCCACTGGTGCCTCTGGATGTGGGACAGGAGCACAGGCTGCTCTGTAGGGACGTGATGAACTGACAGCCACAGGGAATGTGTGTCTGTCAGGCCATGTATGGCTCGAGGCAACAGCTGTATTTCTTTGCACGATGCAAAGATACAGTTCCTTCCCTTTGCAGGTGCTTGTAGCTATTTATAATTATAGTAGTGCTGCAAATAGAATAATACTGAACAATAAAAGCTAATAAAAACAATACAATATTAACATACAGTGTTTTTATGCATTTTGCTGAAGTGAACGAGTGTATGACTATGGCCAGTCTCTTGCTTAGCTATGAAAGCATTAAGGTGCTTGGAGAGGTGAATATGTAGCTGTTGGCTTGTACCCTGGATGTTGATTTTTGTTGTGAACATCAAATGCAGCCCCCTCAATGTTTATTTTTGGGAGGGTTTTTGGCAAATGAAACATGGGTTTGTGTCCATCATACAGTGTCAGCAGCCTGGGCTTTTCCTGAGAGCTTTTGAACGTTGCAGAGGTTGAGGCATTCCCAGCAGCTGGAGAAATGCTCTGTGGAGGCCTCTAGTGCTGCCTCTTCTGTTGTCCTAAACAAAGAGGAGAGCAAGGAAACAAGTTACAGTTTGAGAGCGTGTAATTCTGCCACGAGCGGAAACACCATCTCTGCTGAAGTGTGATGAATGATGCTGCGGAAGAAGGAAGACTTGTCAAATTTAAAAGAGCAAGACTGAACAAATTTAAGGCCTGAAAATGAACTGAAGGCGCTGTAAGGAAATACATCATTCAAGCTCTGATTCCTGGACTGCATCTTTCAGATAAAACCTCAGATTTTCTGGTTTAGTGCTGCTGCAGAATGAGGAAACCTGGCTTCACCCTGGCATTTGGTTTCACTTTGCTTTTGAGGTGGATTCTGATGCAATGAACTTGTGCAATGGCAGAAGTTTTCCTTTCTGTTCTTTTTCTAGTGACTATGTTTTAAAAAGTACTTTACATAGGTTTAGTGGCAAGAAGCAATTAAGAATTGATTAGGAATACCTAATCAGCCTGCTGCAGTACTGTTGTATATTTAATGTTTTTAAAGAGACGTTTTACCTGAATGTACAATCACATGGCTGTCAGACCTCTCACTTCACTACGTACTCTCCAAATTTCTGCTGAGCCTCTGATGCATTTTTCCCCCTGACTTGTGGTCTTTTGCTTTCCTACAGCTGGCTCAAGCTGGAACATATCAAAACTGCGCCTGACCGGCTGCTCTTCCTATTCACTTTCCAAATTCTCATTAATGCTTAGCTAGATGTTTTTTCAGTAGATGCAATTGCTGTGATGACTTACAGCATGTTCCTGCTCGACCCTGCACGGGAGAGGATGTGTCCAGTGCACTCTGAGCCAAAATAAGCTGAAATCTGTGCTGTGGAACGCAACAAGGTGAACCAGGCCACGCAGCAGTGCTCAGGATGAATTTCCTGTCATGTTGATTATAGTCAGTTCTATAATGTTCAAGCAAGGCTGCTTTGGAATGAAACACTCTGTCAGCTTCATTCAGCGGTGGTTAATTCTGATTTTGCATTTGTTTCAAGGACTGAGTATCTAATTCTCTTGGCCACTGAGGATGTAGAATGCCATGCACTGAAAGGGAATGTTGATTAGCAAAAGCATCTGTGTGGCACAGTGCCAGTTTTTTCCTGTATCATCCTGAAACTCCTGCTTACAGCAGAGATCTCATTATTTTGTCTAAAAAAAGAAAATAGCATCCAAATACTATTAATCTTAATATAAGCCTACTGAGCAGTGAGGCAATTAGCTCGACACAGAGTACAAATGAAGGCCTTGGAAAGCAGCAGCTTCTTTTAACTGGACTTCATGTTGTTCAGTTTCATGGAATGGAAGGACCTTGTGAAAAAATCTGCAAGGTGCAGTTTCTAAGCATGTCATGGGCTACATGAAAAAAGTGGTTTCCCATAAAACCTGCTTCCAGAGTCCCATGTTGCAGAATATGTCCAGAACTTGTGGAAAAAGCGAAGCCCTCAAGCTGGAAGGGGGTTCTGTGTCTCTGCTGCTGTGTGTTTTTGAGGGGAGGAGTCAGCACTCCCTGTCCCAGCTCTGGCTCATGGTCTCCCCACTCCTTGACAGCTCTGCCAGGAGTCAGCACAGCATCTCAGGTCCAGAGGGATGGAGAGGGTTAAGCATGGAGCAGACAGTTTTCTACCATGCTCTGTGATGTGTATCCAATCTGTCCAGTAAGTATTCATCTATTCTAGGAAATCTTGGTTTCTGGATTACTCCCCTGTTTCCATTCCTGAATTTAGTGATGGTTTTCTGAGCCAGTTTTTAGTGGTTTGGGGGCTGTTGTTGCCTTTTCCTGGGGAGAATTTTTTCTCTCTCTTATTTTTTCAGTTTGTTTTTTAACAGGTAGGATTTAGGCCTTTGGTGTTGACTAGATAATGCTTGCATTTACTTATTGCTAAGGTGGAATTACTTAGATTTGAAAGGAATATGGTTCCCAAGGTGACTTGATTTTTATTTTTTGTCATCATATGCATACAAAAGTCTCTCTCCAGATTGGGAGGATATTTCTGATAACTCAGTGCTCCATGTAGCCCTCAATGCAGAGTATCCCTGAAAATAAGGACATGCTAAGAGCAATATTTTCCTAAACACTTGAAACTGTGAATTGTGAATCTGGAAGCATGTTGGTGCCGTTAATACACAGAATTGCTCCTGAGTCTGTGTGTTTGCCAACACTAGTGTGGTTTGGACACATCTTCATTTTTTAGTGTGTTTTATGAGAACTGGGTTGTCAGGCAAGGCATTGGCAAGATTCTCTCTCCCCTAAGTAGCTCTGTTGGGGAAGGAATGTTATTTGCATCTGATATAAGTCTATTGGTCACGCAATTCATCTTCAGCTCAAAAGTCATTGCATTCCAGTCCTGACTGTCCATGAGAAATGGTGGATCCTGGCCACCCCGTCAGTTTTGCCCTGAAAATGGCGGGACATTAGTCTTTCCATGGAGGCTGTACCTGGTTTTACATAATTGTTTTATGTGGATCTATAATTGGATCCATAAACTCGTAATTGTTTTGTGTGGATCTTGGCAATTCAAGCCATATCTGAGGTATTTTCTTGGCTTATGCCTGGAATTTGCAACTTCTTTTCATCTTAACTGCCTATTTATCAGACCTGGAAGACTTGCCAGCTGCCTTGCCCTTCTTTTTTTTGTTCCTGTCTTTAGTGGGAATTACTACAGAGAAAGGAAAAACCTGCTGATACTCACGCTTGACAATTTGGCGTTCTTGAGGAGGAAGTTTTGCCTGTTCTTTACTGGCTTGATATCCATCACTCCCTGACAATGGCCTGAATTATGGATTTTTAAGTATTTTTTTAAGATTGTCTTCTGTGGATGTCCAAGTCTAGCTCCTTCCACCTTCTCTCTGCCAGCAGTTGGAGTACAAGAGCACAGTAGATGTTCCTGCTGTTTCTGCCGTGTGTGCAGGAGCTGGTGTGCTGCTGTGTCCTGCCTCCAGCACTGGGGATGTGCCAGCCCTGAGCTGAGCACTCTGGGCACTGTCTCTCCCTTTCCCCAGGCTTGGCTCCCACATTCTTTTGGAGAAGAATCGCAGGTGTTGGAATGCTGTGCCTCCATGGCATCCCTCTTTATCTGCTGCTGTTCTCTATTAATGCTAAAGAACCTGGGGTGTTTGTTTTTGTTCTCTGTCTTCATCTTGTGACTTTCTTGACTTGTTTCCCTCTTAAAGAATTTCCCAAAGAGTGTGACTAAGGATGTGGGTGCATTCTTATTTTGGTCCTGGTTCTCTGTCTTTCATTAAAATGAGACAAATCCTCACAAAATTGATGTGTGCACCTTAAGGTGGTTTTTTTGTTACTGTTCTCTAGGCATGAGAACAGCACCCTGCAGTTCATGGAGCTGGGAGGGCTTTGTTTGGACTTGATTATTTTACTGTGTATGTTAACAGAAGTGTTTGGTTATATTAACTCACTGGGCCTCATAAAGGATTTAAGTTTGAAATAGGCTGTTAAAAGGCATTCCTGCTTGGTGCTGGCAGGAGATTTATGGGACACACTTACACAGCCATTGCAGGGGTATCGGGAGTTGTTGCGATTGACGGCTGCTCTCACTGTTCTAATTCAAAATAATGAAACACAGAGAGTGTAAACTCCTTGCTTGTAACCCCACAGGAACTGCTGTGCTTTGATGTTTGGAGAAGGTGAAGAGAATTTCCATCACTGAGAAGGTTAGAAAGTCTGGATTAAAGTTGTAAACTCTTCAGAAAGATGTTTTGATTAAACATGTGCCTAGTTTCATTTGATCTTCAGAGATATAAACTTCTGTTCTCTTTGCCAAGTAATTAAGAAATGAAAAGTAAATTGATTTCTAGCTGGCTGTGTGGCAGTCTGTTCTGTGTATGATTTTTTTTCTAAAGCTCATTGTTTCCTGCATTCTGGAGGTGCCGTAAAAAGTAGGCCACATGTAGTTGGGTAAAGACTGGCACATTCCAAAAGAAATTATGTGCTGCTGGAGTTTTATTCCTTCTATTGCTGTCTTCTGTGACTGTTACGTGAATGTATAGAATCACAAAACTTTGAAAATTACATAAACAGTCTTTAATTATCTTCTGTGTTGGATAACTTGGATCCTTGTGCTGGGCTGCTCTTAAGTAGCCTCTCACCAGAATTGACCAAGGTACAGTTGTTTCTTCCACTTTCAGGGTCCAAACTCCTGTCTCTCCTCATTATGAACACAAGCCATTGATGTCTCTGAGACTTGGGGGAATTTCTGCACATGGATAGGGATTTCTTACTGCACTTTTACCACTCAATCCAGACCTCATTTGTGGAAAAACCACTTGCAAGTTTCCTCTTCAGGGATTTTTAGCTTGCTCTTTTTTCCCCTCAGTAATAAAATCCTGAAGATTTTAGTGTCTGTATCCAGTGTAGGTGTGCCTTTCCCTGGTTTCCATTCAGTGATCCTACACGTGTTTTATGGTGTCCCTGCCATGCCAGTCTCAGGGCACAGCTGCTGGGCCTGTAATGTGAGCTCATAAAGGAGGCCCTGCTTGACAACCAAAACTTGGGTTTGATTTAATGACTTGAAAGGGAAAATTGGATTAATTAAGTGTTCAAAATTGATCAAGTTTGAAAGCAATGAGCATTTTGGCAGCATAGTAATAGCTGTTGTGTGCCTCAGCCTGTGGCTTCTAGCGGTGGAGGGGTGTCAGAGGAGCACTCTGGCAGCAGCTAGGAGTCAGTATTTGGGGAAGAATGCAAGGATAAAGCAAATCTTCAGTGACACTTCTCTCAAATGCTCTGTCAGGCCCCAGTGTGTGCTGGTTTGGAGACATTTTACATGTAAAATTAGTAAGGCAGGGCAGGGTTATTAGTTTAGGGATGCTAGAGCCTGTGGGCAGGCTGTGAATTTGGGGCAGATGGCAGGGTCTGCAGTCGTGCCAGCAGTTGCTCAGAGCACCAGGGCCTGGCCACCTTCTGTGAGTCCTCACCTGGAAGATACTCCTGGCTTAATTAACAGCACTGTTAATTAACCTGTGCTTAATCCTTGTTCTCTTGTCTCTTTCCCTCAGGAATATAAACAGAAGCTTGCTCGGGTAACCCAAGTGCGCAAGGAGCTGAAATCCCACATCCAGAGCCTTCCAGACCTGTCACTGCTGCCCAATGTCACAGGAGGTCTGGCACCTCTGCCATCTGCTGGGGACCTGTTTTCAACAGACTAGAACAAACCGTGTGCCCCAGTTTTCATTGTTACCAGCAGAAGTAAGAAGACTCTGGTGTTGGCTGGAAGTTCAGTCTTCCAAGATCTGCAGTAGGAAGGAACTTGCAGACCCTGCTTTGAACCTCTTGGCTGCTCGTACTCACCCTCTCTCGTGTGTACACTGGTTCACGTGAGGAGAGGAAAAAGAGTGAGTTTTGTGAGCTCTAAAGGGAGTGGGGGTGGTCCATTTAGGCAAACTTCTCTCATCTTTCCCCATACTCTTTAGTTGCTGTTTGCTCTTAGCACTTGTTACCCCCACAAAGATCACAAATCATGTACACACATACCTGGGAAGCTTCCAGAGGAAGGTTGGCCATGCAGCATCTTCCCCCTGTGCAAATATTGTATTATTTCTAAGTCTCACCTGTTTTAGTTGGGTTTCTGAGCCCCATGTCTGGGAGCAGTGGAGTGGCTCGTGGGCCTCATAGGGATGTGTGTGCATGCGAGTCCTGTGCCACAGCAGCATCAGGGGAAGGCATCTGCTCAGCAATGGTACAGGGAAAGATTTTTCCTAAACCTGCAGTTCCTCATACTGCTGTGGCCTGATGTGAAGGTAGTTCCCATTTGGCATGGATGTAAATTGAAGTCACAGGCAATAAAAATAAGCAGCTTTTCTTTGTGAATTAGAGGTAGACTCATGAGTTACACTGTGCTGAGCAAAGCAGAACTGGATGTTACCTAAGTGGGAGTGGAAGTAAATTTTGTTTTAGCTACCTTAGATTTATACCACATTTTTCCTCTTCATTATATGAAATTAGATGGTGATGGTAGCTTTGATTTAACAACCTGAGAGGCTGGAATGGTGTATGGCAGCTGCTGGTGTCCCTGTGAGAGGCACTGTTAGGTCTGCTCTCAGGAAGGTTACATTGAAAATACAACGATATAAACTCTCCATAGCTTTAGTGAAGTTGTCTAATGCACAGAAGTTAAATGTGGTATAAATACTTATTTATATAGAAAATAGACCCATATATATGCATATATCCTGTATGCACATGTACCCTGTCCATGCATGTAGATATTAGAAGGATGTACTTAATTTTGTGTCACAGATTGTGAGTTGATTTTTATAATCAGGAAAAGTGTAAAAAACAAAAAAGGTAAATTTTAAAAGCTCTTAATTCCATTATGTTGCTGGCTAGTGTTTTAGCTGCCAGGGGTGTAGTTACATTTCAGTTTGTGTGTTAGGTGTGACAAGCTGGACTCTGATCACTGAACCATTCCAATCTGGATACAATTCTGTTTAAATTTAGCACCTCTCACTATAAAACAGGTTCTGTTTCTGGAGACACTTGATCTGGTAACACAGGTTTTGTAACACAGAGGCTGAAGTGAGCTGAGATGCTCTCTCTGTGCCTCCCTGTGGTCTTGAGCTGGTGTCAAAGCCAGGAGAAGAAAATGCAGAAATGCAAAGCTCGTTCTGTTCGCATTAATTTATTTTGCAGGCTGTTCAGTAGCCCGGTCAGCATTCAGTTACAGCAAACAACAACACAGCATCTTTTGATCATTCAGTTGTTCCGAAGCTCACGTCCTTTTCCTACTGACACGTCTTTTTTCCTTTTTTAATGCTCCTTGCACCCTCACTGCCCAGCCAACAAATGTTTTTTTCTCTTTAGTTTACAGGAATTTTTCCAGTGGCAGAACTAGCCGTTCCCTGAGTCACTTTGACTGTGCAACCTTTTATGGTCCAGACTTTAGATTAAGCACTGTACATTCTCTCTGCTTTTGCCAAAAATGAAAAACAAAAAAAAAACCCCACCAAACTTCAAGAACCTAAACCAAAAGACTCTTTCCATCTTGATTCAGCTCACAGAGTTACCCCGAGGCTGTTGAAACCAAGTTATTTTGAGCATTGATTGAATGTGTATCCATTATAGGACAAAAACTGTCAAAATCAGATGTAGACAAATGTGTTGGCATCTCACGTTTGTGTTTTGGGCAGATCTGTGAGAGAGTTGTCTGTCTTTTTTTTGTTTTGTTTTTCAATTGAAATGTCTTGATTTTTTTTTCAGAATATATGTGTGTGTTTTATTTTGCTTAATTTAAATGAAGTCTTGTGGTTTTTAATTTTATTTGTTTTACTTTTTGGGCAAAGGGCATCTGGTGAACTGGGTGACATTTTCTGAAGGTTAAACAGATTTCCCCACAGTGTGTCTTTTTTAACAAAAGCTTAAATCTGTATATGGATTGACTTAGGAATTAATTTAGACATATAGGCTGCCATTTGACAGCAGTATATTCTGAAATGTCTCATAGATATCTATTTTTGAATAAAGAGGGTGTCATTGAACAGTAGTGTCCTTACTTCTTTCCTCAATGCTCTGGCACCCTGTGGGTTTTGTTTGGGTTTTCTACCCTTTTAAAGCCCAGTCAGTGACTTGGGGAGATCCTTGTGTCAGTTTTCCATGCAGAGTGGAAATGTGGCATTTCTGTAGGACATGTCAGTTGTTACTCTGGGAAAAATACAAATAAAAGCCAAACGTGGAATGAGAGGAAGGTGCCTCCCTGCATGAGCCCCAGGAGCTGCTGTTCCAGCAGGGTCAGTGTGATCGAAGCCTCTCCGCTTTGGGGGTCTTCACGTTGCCCTGGGAGTTAATTCTGGAGGTTTTGGGGGGGCTGAGGGGTTCTTCAATTAACCAGTCTGCGACAGCCTCTGTGGGCAAACAGTGATTGTTTCGTATGCCCTGGAGAGTATCTGCAGAGTGGATTATGTTTTATACTGATTTACAAATCTTCCCTTAAAGGGACTATATTTAGCATTGCTTTCACAAAGCCTTGCAGAGGTTGGGCAGTGTTGTGAGAGCAGGAGGGAGCTGGTGTGGTTCCTCCTGGTGAAAACCACCTTTGTGTGGTGTTGCAGGAACTAAGGTGGGGTTTTCAAAGACATAAATGTGACAAGGTACTGGCTGTCCTTCCTTGCCTTTGCAAATCGGGTTTTTGTTGTTTTTTTTAAGAGCTGGAACAAACGCCTCCAAAAAATATTTGACTGTTAGGCAGCTGTCTTTGCAGTTCAGTGCCTCAGTGCACTGGTGTGCGTTCCCTACTGTGTAACCAAGGAATGGTGGCTTATGCACCTGTACAAGGTGAGGAGCTCACTCCTGGCTGACAGGTCAGTCTGTGAGATCCCAGGCTGTGATGATGATGAGGAAGGGCTGGCAGAGCCTTGGAGTGCTGGAGGCATTTTGTGGGGGGAGGATGGGTATTTGTGCTGCCAATGTTTTGACCCAGGACAGGCTGCTGCAAGCTTTTGTCTGGTTACTTGGGCCAAGTTTTGATATGTTCCCTGGTCAGTTCCAAACTTCATGTATATTTATCTCTAGGATTAGATAGAAAAAGTATAAGCTGTCCCTAATGCTCTGGAAAAAAAATGACCTGGTAAAACACTTGGATGAAATGTCACAGCAGACACGGCGCCAGTCTGTTGGAGTGAGACTGGGACACATATTTGCCAGTGATTTCGCTGGCTTTAGGAATGTGCCACACGCATCCTTTGCTCTGTCTCACCTGCTGGAAGGCAACAGTAGGTAGAAAATGTGTTCTTTATTTTTATTTTTGGTAGTGGTTTCATGTAACGACATTTAGGAAGAAGTTTAATGAAGGATGAGGGCCTCATAGGCCTCCATGTGTGCTGGAGCAGATGGAATTGTGGTCAGGCTGGCCATGTACAGGTTTTGAGGGAAACCCCAAGACCAGCCAACACAGGAGGGGGATATTAAAGGAAAACAAACACTTTGGGCACAGAAATGTCCCCTGGCTGCAGAGCAGCCTGAGGGATCAGTGTTCTACAGCCCATCAAGGTTGGATTCTGGACAGGGGTTGCAAATCCATGTCCCAGTGTTTTCCCTTGGCTCAAGGATGTGGTGGGTTGCAGCTTGGCTGATGCTTGGCTGGCCAAGCATTGTACTGCTGCTGATGGAGCAAATCTGTGTGACAACTAATAGTAAATCATTCCCAGATTTGAGGTCTTGTCACTTCTTTCTGGGAAGAGACAAATCTTGTTTCGTCTTTCTGGGAAAAGACAAGGCTTGGCTTGTTCTAGGAAGGGACAAATAGCTGATGGTCAGCACATCCCTCTGCTGCCAGTGCCCAGCTGACCAGTCCTTACTGGTTTGTGTGTCAGCGCAGCCGCTGTGAGGGGCAGGACAGGGGTGCTCCCCTGGGAAGCTGCATCAGGGGTCAGGCAGGCACGGAGGGGCTGTTGGAGTTATCCATGGGATGGCCATGCTGGGAGAGGCATCTCTCCATAGTGTCTCCTGCACCTCCCGTGGCTGTGGAAGAAGGGATGGTTTCCCGTGAGGGTGCAGCAGGACCTCCTGCCATAGGTTTATTGTCTCTTTTGCTGTTTGATGGTGCCTCAGTTGTCTCATTGGACTGAGGGGAGTAAAAATGTGTCGTATCTTTGTGGAGGAGGGAGACCTTTGGAGAGGCAGTAGCATTTGGAAATCCCACAGATTTGTTCTTGTGAAAGCTCTGATTTATGGGAGTTTGTTCTAGTTTCGATCCATCAATGAAGGTAAGTTAAAGGTCATCAAGTCTAAAATGAGTTTACAATCAGTTCTTGGCAAGTCAGCATCTCCAGCGAGCCGAGGTATATCCATAACCTCCCTTCCACGAGGATGCTCCCGCCTGGCTTTGGCACTTGGACTAGTGCTGAATTACAAACCCTCCCACTTGATGGATGCTGGAAATATTTAATTTATAATTTATTGCTTGCATGGTGAGAGTGCCAAAGGGTCTGATGGATGCAGCCTGGAACCATGCCAGTGATCCAGGACGGATGCAGGAAAATGGATGCAGTGTGGTACCACGTCTGTGATCCAGGATGGGCGCAGGGAGATGGATGCAGTGTGGTACCATGTCTGTGATCCAGGATGGGCACAGGGAGATGGATGCAGTGTGGAACCATGTCTGTGATCCAGGATGGGCGCAGGGAGATGGATGCAGTGTGGTACCACGTCTGTGATCCAGGATGGGCATAGGGAGATGGATGCAGTGTGGTACCACGTCTGTGATCTGGATTGGGCACAGGGAAGTCGACCTCAACTCTGTGGATAATGGAGGAAAAACCAGCCCTGGGAGCCAACCCCTGCTGCTAAACCATAACTGCAGCATTTGGAGTCTGTTCCCTTCTCGTCAGAGCAGCCTTGCTCTGCCGAGGCTCAGATGGATGGGAGTGACCTTCAGGAATAGCTGTGCTAATGTTTATTTTATCAGGACCCAGCTCCGAAGCAGTGGAGCTGCTGGTTATTTTTAACCCAGGCGCTGAGCAGCTGGAGGCCTGGCTCAGCAGAGCTCGGTAACAAATGCTCTAAAGAGGGGCCCTGCATCATTGCTGGGCTGAGGAATGTTCCTGGCAGGGAAGGCAGGGCTGGTTTGTGCCGTTAACTCCTTCAGGATTCTCTGGGGCTGCGTGTGCTCTTGGCACTGGTGTCTGGGGGGTTGGTGCTGCCAGAGTTGGGGGCTGGCATGGCCCCCATCCCTTGCCCTGAATGCAGGAGAGAATCCCCATCCCTCTCCCTCCTGGAGCTCTTGCCCTGTCCCCATGCCACAGGGTGGGCACTCTGTCCCTTGTGAGAGCTGCCTGTGCAACTCCTTATCCTTAGAGGTGTGCCAGGCCCCATCTCTGTCCCCACTCTACCCCATGGGGGTCCCAGCCTCCAGCTGCCTTTTTGGGTTGCGTTTGAGAAAAGCAGGACAAGGAGGTGTGGTGGTTAGAGTTCCAAAGGGTATGGGGAGATAGATTGTGCGGTTCTCCTGAGGGGTTTTCTTGAAAGGATTAATTGGCCAAACAATCTGGTGCTGCACGTGAGGCCTGGGCTCCATTGTGCCCACTCAAGTTCCATGCTGGGAGCAGGAGCCGGGGCTGGAGCTGAGATGGGTCCTTTGTCTTCCATGTGGGAAGCAGAGCCAGGGTTTGGGGAGTTCTGGCCATGAACCCCAACCTGGCCTGGGGAGGCAGCAGCTGTGTCTGGAGCACTGCACATGGAGATTTTATCTCATCCTAAAGATAAACAGAAAGGGAAGCCGGAGAACGGGCTGTCCTTGATGGGAAACACTCCCAGCTGCCCATCCAGCCTGAGTCATGGCCGGGATGGGAGACACCACAATGTCAGCGTGACTGGGACCAGCCAGTGTGAGTGGGGTCCTCCTGTCCTACAGACTGTCCCCCTGGGCCTGTGCGTCCCCTCTGCTGCGGCTGTGGCACCTGTGGGACCCTCAGTCAGACACCAGCAGCTGTGAAATGGTTTTTGTGGTGTTTATAGGAACAGGGAGGCTCCCACCCTGTTTGTGGGGAGCATGTGGGAGGGCCATTCTGGCATGGAAAGTGTTTATCTTCAGCGGAGCCTTGACCCTGGTTCCAGGTGTGAGACAAATCCCCCCTCTCCTCCTGTATCCCTGTGCAGGATCCAGTTGCCCCCTCGCCTGCCCCAGCCTGGGTGGGCAGCCCTGCCCAGAGCCTGCGTGTGTGAGACCTGTTGGTTTGATTACTTGTAGTGTTTCTCTCCAGTTCTCTGAGCACAGTATGGAACCGTTCCTGATAGGGGAGAAATTACCTGGGAAGGTGTCTTGGGAGCTGAGTGTAGAGCAGCCTGAGAACACCAGACCGGGCTGATTTGGGGCAGAGGGGGCGGCCAAAGTGAGGCCAGTGTGGCTGCAGTGCCAGCCATGGCAATGACCCCCCACCTGAGTGCTGGGCTGGGAGAACTCACGTCCCACCCACACGGATGCTGGGCAAGGATTTGCTAGGTCCTGCTGTGGGGAGTGGAAGTGCATAAGAGCCAGATCTGGCTTTTAAAGTGAAAAATAGAGTTTTTATTCAGTGTTCGCATAGTTGATTCATGTCAAGGTAAAGTCCCATCCCTCCCTGCAGCATCTGCAGTACCAGGACAGTTATCCAAGCCAATGCCTGGCTGTACCCAAGCAGGTTATTTGCAGTATGTATTTATAGGTTTGTTTTATAGGTATATAGTGCATAGACAGCTTTGTGCTCACAGTATAAAATCTCTCTCTATGGAGCTGCAGTCAGAGGATGGCGGGGGCTGGAGGGGTCGTTCTGCTGCTGCCTCTATGGAAACGGGCTCTGCAGGCCGAGACTGCCAGCATGGCACAGAGGAGGGGGCTGGCACGGGGGTCCCGGTGTGCCCAGTGCTGGGGGCTAGGCAGGACAGGGATGTTTCCACTCCACAGGGTGAGAGAACAGCGGTGAAGTGAGCGACTGCCACAGCAGCCCCCACCAGCCCCTTTATCCTGTCTGTGCTCCCGAGGAGGAGCGTGGCACCACTGCCGCCGTGTCGGGGTCAGGCTGGGCTCTGGCAGTCATCCTTCTGGGACCATCTTGGGCTAAAGCAGGTGGGGGGCCAGCGAGGCAGGGTTTCTGCAGCTGGGGGGCCATGGTAGCTGCTCACATGGGCTGGGGTGCGATGATGACGTTGCGGTAGCCCTTCACCCCCGTCAGCTGGTCACTCTCAAAGTCCACCATCAGCTTCTGTAGCCCTGACAGCCGCGGCATCAGATCCATCCGGAATTTGGCCTCTGCCTGCGGCTCCAATGGCTCCTCACTGTGGGAGGGCAGGGAGTCATTGTGGCCCGTCACCCTCAGAGCCCCTTGTCACCCTCCCAGGGCCCACGGTGCCGCAGGACGGTGCTGGGACCTTGGCAAGCAAAGAGCTCTGAAGGGTGGCTGAGCCCCTTCCCCAGTGAGGTGTGGGATAGGGATACTCTGAGTCCACAAGGACCAGCATAGCCCTGGCTCCTGCTGTGCCCCATGCCTGCCCTCCCTGGGGGCTCCAGACAAAAATCCACCCCCATCCCATTCCCAACATCCCAGCCAGGTGATGGGGAAAAAGCTCTTACAGCTCCTTGACCAGCTGCCCGTCAGTGAGGCCAGTGCCCTCCACCACAAACACGCAGCCGTTCAGGGGCTCTGCGAGGGGGTTCACCAGGCTGATCTCTGCCACCAACTTCCGATTCTGCATCGGCTCTCCTAAAATCTGCAAGTAGGAGAGGTTGGACCCCAAGCACCACCAATCCTAGGGGCCATGGTGCTCCCCCTGCCCTGGGGCTGAGGCAGGACCTTAGGGATGCAGGTCCCAGGGGATGCAGCCCTGCTCAGTGAAGCAGGTCCTGCTGCCCAAGCCCCAGGGATAACCCCTCAGGTGATCACAGCAACTCATTCCCCTCAAACCTGCCTGGGATGGGACACTGGACCCTTACCCTGATCTTGATCGGTGGATTCTCAACATAAATGTCCCTGACAGCCACGAGGACGTCACCAGTCTGGTGATCGTTCAGGAGAGCCACCACCTTGATGAGGTTGTCCTGGGTCAGTTTGTCCCTGTACTCTTCGTACAGGATGCGCAGGGGCACCCTCTTCTCTGGAAGGGGAAGCAGAGAGGGGTCAGCACCCACGGCATCTCCAGCCCAGAACACACAGTCCTGTGCTGACACCCAGCTGCTGCTGGCGTGGTTTGGGCTCCCCAGGAGCTTCTCCAGGTGCTTTGCAAGGACGGGGGAACTGGGGTTCCTGCAGGCCTGGGGCTCCAATACTGAGTGCCAGAGGGGATGGCCAGGGTGTGGGGATGGGAAGGAGCTGTGTCCTAGGGCAAGACTCCAGGGTCACGCCTGCAGCAGGGGTCCAGAGTGCCAGCCCTTGGCAGCCAGTGTGGGCACTGGGAGGCAGCCTGGTCCCTGGCAGCTGCCCTCACCGAACCCTCAGCGTTGTTTATCTGAAAGTCCTTCAGGGATGGGCCTTTCCTGGGGGAAGGACAGGGAAGGAAGCTGAAGGCAACCAGCTGCAGAGCTGCCTGGAACAAGGAGCCCAGAGTGGCTGTGACCATGAGAAATAGAGCCTGACATTCACAAGGCAAGATTTGAAGTGCCGTAGCATCAGCTGAGGCTGTGGGGAGAAGAACAATCCTGGCTTCCCACGCTGGCACAAAGTGCTGGGGTGCCCTAAAGAATGCAGTTTGGGAAGTCCTGGGGTCTGTATTCTGAGGCAGGAGCTGAGGGTAGAAGTTTCAGGAGCTCATAATTATTGTTTCAGAAAAAATGGTGTTGGATTAACTTTTGCTCAGGAACGTTAAGTACCCCAAAGGCCACAGGGCTCCTCTAGCAGGGCAAGCACGTGTCCCCACTCCTCCATCCAGCCCTGCAAAAGGCTCCAAGTACCTGCTGGTGCTTCTGCCAACATGAGCAGAGGCACATCCCTCTCCCCTCCATGAGGGCAAGAGCCAGCACATTCCTCATTCCTGCAAAGCAGCTCAACACCTGGCAGAGCGCCGAGTGCTGCGTTTGCGAGAGGGCTGGTGAGGAGCAGGGCTCGGCGTTGGGTAAACATTTGGCTGTTCCAGGACAGCAGATGTGTGGCCTTTCCAAGCCCTGAAGGGTCTCTGCAAACCCACGTAAATCCAAACTCGTGTTTAACAACCAGATGATGATGTTCACGTGTGACAAGGGTGAGGGAGGTTCAGGGGCTGTGCCAGGACAGCCCTGCAGCCGAAAACCCACCCAAGGAGACACCGAGAGCTTCAGCGCTGCTGGCCAGGAAACCCAGTGCTTCTCACTTCCTCCAGCCTGGGACCACGCACTCAGGGCTGAGCTGGGCCAGTTCCGCTCTCCCTTGGTGTGGGAGGATCCCACCAGAGAGCCCAGCCTAGCCCAAAGACTGAGAGAAAGGAAGGATGCAGATCAGTGCCACAGAGTGCCTGGAGTGCCTGGGGATGGCAGCCTGGGTGTGCCCAGCTTGCTCCCTTGGCATGACAGCTACAGCAGCAGTGGCTTGTCCAGCTCCAAATGCATTTCCAGCTACTGCCTGAGCAATTTCTTCATCCTCTCATAAAGATTAAAAATCCACAGTGGTACTAAACTAAGGAGGATGTCCCCAAAGGTGCATTGCCTACTGAGCAGCTGAACACAGGCTGACCTGACCCCAGCCCTGGTGAAGCAGCTCCTTCACCATCAGTGGGTCTCTTACCTGCCCTGGGCTCAATGTCGATGTCGACCGGGTCTGTGAGGCCGCACTGGGGCCCGAGGGTGCCGTTGTGGCTGGTGGCACGGGCGCACAGCGTCACCCTGCAGACATGCTCCTCGTCTGTGTTGTTGTTGACGACAGCAAAGACATCGAAGTCGCTGCCCTTGTTTGCACCCTCTGACACCTTGATCCTGAGGTGCAGCCCCTCATCCTCCTCCCCAACAGACTTCTTCTGATGCTCTGCCTTCTCAAACACCGCCCGCTCCTCCTCAGACCCTGTGGTGCACAAAATTCCCGTGATTCCCTGGAGTACGGGGAGGGCTTGGTCTGGGCTCCCCTGCTCTGAGCCCTGGAGCCCTCCTGCTGCAGTTGTTTCCCAGCAGCAACATCCCTCCCTGGGCACCTCTGCCCCTGAAACCCCCATACCCTCCGGGTATTTGTAGTTGTGGGTGATGTCCTCCCGGCTGTCCCTGCCTACGCTCTTGGTGCTGATGTACTTCCCCACGTCTGAGGATCGGATGCTCTGCTTCTGCATCCCGTCGCCCTGCACCACCCAGTACACCACGTCGGCGTTCACCTCCGCGAAGATGAAGGGGATGTCGTACTTGAGCAGCATGTCACCCTCTTTGATGGCTTTGACGGGGGCTGGCCCGCAGCAGTAAACTCCTGCACGGAGTAGAGCCACTGTCACCACTCCAGGGTCCAGCCAAAAGGGGTGGCTGTGGTGGGGCGACCCAGCCGCGCCAGGGTGTGAGGTGGATGGAGTTTCTGTGTGGAGCACGTTGTACCTTCACTCTTCTCCTGGGGCGTCGGGTCCAGCACCTGCCACCCGTCATAGCCAGCTGCCAGGTCTGGGCGGGCCATCCACGACTCCACCCAGCAGTGGAAGTTCCTGCAAGGGAAACCAGCATGTAGAAGTCTCGGCCTCCCCCAGCACCTGCCAGGCTCTGAGGAAGGGGCAGAAGTAGCCCAGGGGTGGGCAGGCTGAGGTCCTGCTGTGCTGCTCACCAGATCTTGTCCCAGGAGTACCTCTCCTGCTCCCCCTTCTCGTTGACGTAGCGGTCAATGGTCAGGTTGGCGTTTGTGTCATGGGCCGAGTTGTAGTTGGTCACCACCCGGCTGGGGATGCCCAGGCACCGCATGACTGTGGGGAGCAGGGCAGGGTGAGACAGGGGCCCATGTTTGCACCACTCCCACCCCACAAAACCTCAGGTTTTCACAGCCCATGTCCCACGGAGCCCCGGGTTTGAACAACTCCTGCCCTTCCCTTTGCCTGCCAAAGGGGTGCCTGGGGACTGATCCCCAGGAGAAGCCAGTTCCCGCATCCACAGCGCAGGGACAAGCTGGGTGGCACCTGGCTCTGACAGCCTGACAGATTCGATACTGCAGCAAAAAAAAGGCACAAAAAGCATCTGAGAGAGCTTTGGAGTTAGAGTGTGGGCAGCCGTGCTGAACCCCGGATTTCATCTCCCAGCTGTCTTTCACTGCGCAGGGAGCTCCCCAGGGAGCAGGGAGGCAGTTACAGTGCTTCAAAAAAAGGCTATAAAACTCTACTAGTCGCTGAAAATCCACTTTAGTTTTCTGCTATTTCTCTTCTCTAAAAAGAGTCTCGTCTGTCTGTGACACATCAATGCACTCACAGGCAGCGTTTTTCTTGGGGCAAAGCTGCACGAGCATATGTGAGTGTTTCCCAGCAGCAGAAAGTCTGGAATTGTTCTCCTCTTCTTCCGCAGTCTGATTGCCCTGGCGGCCATGGCATTATTTTGATCTTAGTGGGTTCATGACTTTATTGCAAACTTGGCCTTAAAGCCACTTCCCTCACCCCAGCCTGCCTCAGTCCCTCCCTTGCTGCCTGGCCAGGGAGGCAGTGCTGATTGAAAAAACAGAGCCCTTTTCTATAATTTTTTCCCTCTATTTCCTGACAAACTAGAGTAACAGAGAGCTAATTGCAAAGGAATCATTCCCTCTGGATGCAGCACCAGCAGTGGATGGAGGGTGGGGGTCGGGGTGGGAGATGAGGGGAGGTGGGTGACCCTGTCCTGTGGGGAAGGGGAGACCAGAGGCATCTGCTCTCACCAGTGCACGCCACAGCAGCAAAGACCCAGCACTGGCCATACTTGACTGGCTGGCACCCAAACTTCTTCCACCTCTTGAGAATATCCACACTCCCAATCCAGGCCATGGGGCTCATCCCATCCTCGTAGTGGTCGTCCCACCGCCCAAACAGCACCCCTCGGTCCTCATCATTACAGTTTACCTGTGGCAGGAGAAAAGGGGAAGGATGGAGGGGCAGGAACGGGCTGGGAGGGAGGGAAACAGCCTTTGCCCCATTCACATGCGTTGTCACCCACACTTGCATCTTGTATCCATGCAAGAGCTTGCTAGTGCTAATTAGGGATGAATTTTAAAAACACACCCTTCTGCCTGGGAATTTGGGAGTGATTATCCCAAAGCTGCTCCTGGAACGGTCTGTGCCCACCCCTGCTATTTGTTTCCTCTAAAAATGTTCTTAGACATATGGGAGCAGTAACAGGGAAAGGATGTAAAGGGGAGAGGGAACACCCCAGAGAAGGAAAATGGTGTAACTGAGGGGGATGACAAATGCTGTCTGTCACAGCTGTAGCTGGGGGGTTTTTGCACCCCAGGGAATGTGGGGTGCTGGGGACACCCTGCCGGGGGCACCCCGGACTCACCATGGCGCTCACCACCCTGCCAATGTACACGGGGTCATTGCGGCGGGAGCAGTCCCGGCTCTGATCCCTCAGGTGCTTGGGGTTTACGTCCAGCATGTTGAGGCAGATGGCTAAGATGTCATCCTCGAACTGGGGGAGAGCAGGGAGAAAAGGTTGTGTGAAGTCCCCACAGGGGCTCTGCCACATCTGTCCTCCCTCTCTGGCTCACTGTGAAGCCCCTGCCAGCAGAACTGCTGGGTACAGGGGGGTCACACCTCCTCAGGGTCCCCTCCCCGGCCAGCATCCGCTGAGCGACGTCCCCACTGTCCCCACTCAGCCTGTGAAGCCTGTGGGTGACCTCCTGCCTACGTACTGGGGCAGGATCTGGTTTCCTGCAACTGCACAGGGGTCAGGGCATGGACCTGACCTCTGGGAAAATCTACTTCCCATCACGGCTGAGTCACAGCCCTTCCTTGAATTGAGGTGCAGATCCTGTGAAGGCTGTGGGCACCCCTGGCCTCAGGGGCTGCAGCTCGGGGCGTGGGCACAGCCTTATCGGCACCCCTGGCACAGTGCCCGGGAATGCGTTACCAGGCACCGGCTCCTGGCACGGCAGGGCTGCCCCGATTAGGGACACACGGCCATGGGGCCCCGGGAGCCATGGGGAAACACTCCCCTGGCCTTGCCACGCTTTGAAGTCAGCGCATTCCCCCTTGGAAACGAGATTCCGGTTTCTTCGACCCATGGCTGGCCTCCAAGGTGCTAACAGCATTTGGGGTGTGTGTTTGTGAGTCCCTGTGTCCTGGAGCACCAGAGCTGCATGGCCTGGGTCAGCCAGGGGTCCCAAGGGTCCTGGGGGGCCTTGCCCACTCACCTGGCCAAAGTTCCAGGGGATGCAGAAGATGTAATCGCAGGTGCCCTGGTAGATAAGCCCGTGCTGGGACAGGACGTACTCACGTCGCTCATTCTCGTCACGCATAAAAACCACGTCCTCTGTGGGAACAGCAAGCGATGGGGACAGGGCTCTGCCCTGCACAATCCGCTTCCTAACCCCCTCCCTGTGGATGGATCCGGTGGGAAATGAGGCATCGGGGGCTGGAACTGCTCATGCCTTAAACAACTGCTGGGGAATTTCAGGTCAGGTTGATTTGAGCAGATGGGAAAATTGCAGCGGGTTTGTGGTTTGCTTTTCATTCTTTCTCATGTCTCTGTCTTTCCTCCCTTTTATTTAATGGAGATGGATCTCTTCTCAGGAGGGGAGACCTCCCTGGGGGTGCAGTGAGCAGTGGGAGTGGGTGTGCTGGCTCAGCACAGCCAAAGCAATTTCACTTACAGCAGCCACTGCTGTGGAAATCAACATTTACTGGAAATGTTTGCAGAAGGAAACCCCACACGTCCACCCCCAGCGCTCAGCACAGCCCTGGTTGAGCTGAGCTTCCTACGCACCCTTATCTCTCCAGATCCAGCATGGGACGTTTGAGATCCAGGAAACAGCCAGTCCAGGAGCAGGGGAAGGACATGGAGAGAGGAAAATCCCAGGGCTGTTGAACCTTATTGCACTGAGTTGAACTTCCCCGCTGGGTCTGGCTGCCCAAATTTCACCAGGACAGTGATATCCCTGTCACTGAGTCCACAGCTGGCTGCCTGGGTGAGGATAGGTGGGAATGGGCCAGGTGGGGGCAATTAGGGACAATTGGGGGCAAGTGGGGACAACTGAGGGACAATGAGGGGCATTTAGACGTTTGTCCCCTGTCCCCTGCCTGGCCAGGAGCTGGTGCCATGGACTGCCCAGGGCTTCACACCAGCACCACAGTGGTGAGCTCCCGTGGGCACTGTGTGGTGGGGGCAGCCTGGACAGGGCATTGGGTGTTTGGGGTGGTGGCAAAGGGGCTGTGTGTGTTGTAGGGCGGGGATGGTGCTCTTGGCCCCGACCTACTGCAGGGATTGTATGGAGACGGAAGCAAAGTGAGGATTTCTGCTTAGATCTGAGCTCAGACCGGGACTTGGGATGCCTGGGATCTGCACTGGGATGAGACCAGTGGGGGAGGTGCTTGGATAGCATCTTGCATTTGCCTGAGCCTTGGAATCCCTGGACTCAGAGAGGTGAAAGCCTCACCTGGGTGCCAGGGGTTGAAGAGCAGGACGAAGTCCCCGATCTGGTAGCTGGAGCCCTGGTAGTCAGTGCAGGTCTCCAGGGTCATGCTGTAGCGGCCGACGCGGGCGTTGGCCGGGGAGCAGAGCGAGACAGAAAGGGACTCCCCGTCCTGCTGCTGGATCACGGCGCTCCAGCACGACTCCTCTGGGCAGTCAGTCACGGCAAAGTGGGAGCTGGTTCCTGATGTCTCACTGGGGCAGGGCCCTGGCAAGAAGGAGTAGGTCAGCTCTCCCAGAGCCCCCGGGAGCCCCCTGCCATGGAAGATGCACCAAGGGGATGTGCTCCAAGCCCCCTGTCCTGTGGCAGCTGCCTGGATCTTGGCTGTCACAGTCTGGGAACATTCCCCATGTGGTTAGTCAGGTACTGAGGGCACAGGGTAACCCAGCTGAGGGGAGCTCAGGCATGTCTCTCACTGTTTGGGAAGGGACAGACTCACCCTCTGAGCACCCCTGGGCCAGCAGAGCACAAGGGTGCTTGCCCAGGTGCTCACCCCAGGGCCAGGTCTCCGTTCTCAGACGCCCCCGCTCCTGCCTCTCCTGTGAGCAAAGCTGTTGAGCCCCTGTACCCACACAGCCCGGTCCTGCACAGCCCTCGGCACGGGGGCCGGCAGAGCCCGGCCGTGAACGCCAGCCCCCCGTCACTGGGTGCCCCACCAGGCGAGCGCAGCCTCAGGCGTTGCTGCAAACATCCCAGGATTAGGGATGACCTCAGTGGCCAAAGCGCCGAGCCTGGGACAGTGTGATCCTTGCTGGCCCCTCCAAGCTGCAGCCATGGCCAAGCCACCTGCACCGAGCCAGCTCCAGCCCCGCTCCCCGGAGCGGTGACGCCCAGCCCGGCCCTGCGGCTCCCTGGCCATGCAGCGCCTGGCCACCAGCCGAGGCAGAGGTGCCACCGCTGTCCGCTGCCCCCCGCCTGGACCCCCGCCAGCCCTCGCCCACAGCCTGGGCGGGGCGCCAGGCCAGTCACCAAAAATACTCGTGAACTCATGGAAGTGACAAAGTTTCTCCTCTCGGGGAGGCTGGGCTGAGCTCACGGTGTCCTTTGGGCGAGAGCCAGCCCGGCGCTGCCGTCGGCTGGGCAGACACGGGGGCCTGCCTCTTCCTCCTCCTCCTCCTCCTCCTCCTGCCTCCACAGCCCACAACATCCCCCTGGGCTCTGGCACCCGAGCGGGGCTCTGCCAACACAGCTACTGCAAAAATACAGCTCTATTTTCCCTCTATTCTTCATTCCGTCTTTCCTGTGGGAGGCGGCACATGACCTCGGTGCCTGTGCTGTCCCAGGACGGAGGGACAGGTCTGGCAGTTCTTACCCTCACAGGTCCGGCCCCAGTGAGGAATGTGCTGGGGCCGCTGCCGGTGGGGTGGCACTGCCACGTGTCTCTGCGAGCACCAATGCACCTTTGCCCTCTTTCTGCAACGCCGGGGCTGGGCTCCAGCCCAGAGGAGCCTCTGCCAGCCTGTGCCTTGGCCCGGGAGGCTGCGCCTGTGGCTGCTCCCCCCGCAAAACCAGCCCGGGACTGCCTTGGGAAGCAAGGCCTGGGGAAACCCGGGGGTGGGAGTGGGTGGGCAGCCCCCATGGGGCTGCTAGGGCACCCAGGGAGCTGCTGGTTTAGGATGAAGCTGGGAGGTGCTGGGTTTTGTTTTGTCACCAGAGCTTTTGGGGTGGAAAAAGGAGAGTTTTACTCTGCGAGGAAACTTGGGTGCAGTTCTAGTTTGAATTCTGGCCGGGTTGACTCAGCATGGTGCTTCAGCCTCAAAATAGCTCTTGCCTGAGGAATAGTTTCCTCTCCCTTTGCTCTGAGCTGGCAGGGCCGAGCCCCTGCCCGGCGGCTGCACCCAGCCCCGGATGTGACAGCAACAGCCCAGCCCTGGCCCAGCTCGGGGGGCTGCGCCGGGGGGGCTCCACGGGAACATTTCCTTTCTCCTCTCCTACGTTTCCTGAGCAAACCCTGCTCCGGGGATGTCTGAGGGGCGGCAGGGCTGGGTGTAAAACCAAGCAGCAGAAATGCTGTGATACCCCTGGCTGAAAAGATAACACTGCTGATGTTTCTTAGAGGGCCAGGAGGGTTGGGCAGGATCCTGGCTGCCGCCAAGGTACCTGCTGGTGAGCTGGCAGCTCTGGCATGTCCTTAGTCTGGCTCGGCCATGGGCCATGGGCTCGGCCATGGGCCATGGCTCTTCCACTCTCATTAAGGAGATGAGTTTCTACCTTTTTTTCTTGTTGTGATATAAAAGCTGTGCACAGCATCAGCCTCTGCCAGGTGGGGAACAGGGTCTGTGTGACACGGAGCAGGTGCCGTGGCACAGCCCCCGTGGGAGCACAGGTGAGCCCTGGGGCAGGGGCAGAGGGTGGTGACACCTACACAGCCCTCCATCGCGACACGAATGTGGCGGCACTCACCCGTCTCGACGTTGAAGGAGAGTTTGTCCACGCCCTCCTCGTAGCCGCGGCCGGAGAAGCGCAGGGTGATGGTGAAGGGCTGCCCCCGCCGCACCACCAGCTGCTTGCAGCCCATGTCCGCCGTCCGGTGCTCCCGCCCGTTGCGGTCGCAGTGCAGGTCCCACGTCTCCAGCACCAGATCTGCAAAGGCAGTGGCATGTCCAGCTCTGACCCGGGGACACGTCCCGGCGGTCCCGACGCTTGGGAAGGAGGGGCGGCTGTAGCGGATCCTGAGCCCTGGGTTGGGATCTTGGTGAGGGGTCTGAGCCTCCCCCACCCACACTGCCCTGTGCTCCCAGATGGGCCCGGCAGAGCATCTCTCCAGGAGGGCACAGTGACCATGCTGGACTCTGAGCATCCTTCCAGGAGCGCTCATTGTGTGCTGTAAGAGGGGCAAAGCTTTGGCAGCCGAGCTCACGGCGACATTTTCCCCTCCTGATCCAGCTCTGTGCTGTGTTGTGCCATGGAGCTGCCTCTGTGGTATCACATGTGCTGCCAGAGCTGTGCCAGGCCTGTGTCTCACAGCACCCAGCCCCGGAGCAAAGCCCAGCACTCTCAGCGGGCCTTTCACTGGGGCTGCTGTCTGTGTGCCCCCACCCCAACAGGTGTTTGAGTGAGCCCAGGAATGCCCAGGATGTTCCTGTGCCGCAACCAGGCCTCCAGCAGCTTTACTGTGCTGCGGCTGCTGACAAATTGGTAAGAGCAAGCGTAAATTTGGTGACAGAGGGTGTCTGATGCCCGGACATATGCAGGCTGCTCTGCTCTGCTCTGCTCGCAGCCCAGGCAGGGCTGTGTGCCGGGGCACCAGCAGCCGTGTCCCCGCTGCCCTGGGTGCTGTGCTGGAGCGATGAGACATCGTTCATCATCACTTCAGGCCACTGACCCCTGACTGCTCCACAGTGACGTATTAATCACCAGAGTAAGAAAAAGCATTCTGTGCAGGAGAGCACGCGGCAAGCTCAGCGCCAGTGAGGGACTGGGTAGATCAATGGGCAATACTCAGCTTGCTGCCCCACACCACGACTCTCCATGCCCTTCCTGGTACCAGCTCTGGTAGTTACCAAGCCCTCCTTGGACCGTGGCCAAATGGAAACAGCAGCCCGTGAGCTCACCGTTCCCAGAGCTAAATGAAAACACTGCTCCTGGCTCTCTGGCAAGGTGACTCTGCAGTATGGGCCCGGTGGAGGGCAGTGGGCTTGTGTCACTGTCCCCACCACAGCGTGAGAGCTGCTCAAACTGTCCATAACTGAGGGCAAGGTCCCCGCAGCCAGTCCATGGGAACTGTGAAGTGGGGACAGAGCACAGACAAGCCCTTTCCCTCCCTGCCTCCCTCTCTGGGAGCAGCACAGCCCTGTGCTATGGAACACCGACCGTGCAAGTGGAATCTCATGGTTGACACGGAGCCAAACTCGCTGACAATAAGTGTGTTCAGAGAACAGGATTAGGGCTCCTCCTTGTCCCCGTCACCCTGGGGTTTTCATCCTCAGCAGATTTACCAAAAAGCAGATTTCTCAAAGCACAGGTGCCTCTATCCAAAGCAATGGGTGCCAAGAGATGGGTGGGAAGGGGGCTGCGGTGCTGTAAGTGGTAGCAGCATCCTGGGCACCCAGGAGCAGGAGCTGCCCAGTGCGTTCGGGACAAGAGGACACAGTGTTAAGCTGTGCCAGCGGAAGTTTAGGCTGGACATTAGGAAAAAATTCTTCACAGAAAGAGTGATTGGGCATTGGAACGTGCTGCCCAGGGAGATGGTGGAGCCACCATCCCTGGAAGTATTTAAAGAAAGACTGGATGTCGCACTTAGTGCCAAGGTCTAGTTGATAAGGTGGCGTTAGATCAGGGGTTGGACTTGATGCTCTCAAAGGTCTTTTCCGACGTAGTTAATTCTGTGATTCTGTAGCGGCTCAGCTATGTGTCTGTGTGAGTGTCTGACCCGAGGGAGCTGTGTTGGTATTGCTGCAGCAGTGCTGGGAGCCAGGACAGCCTGCGGCACTGTGGCACAGCAGAGCGGAGTGATGCCGTCTCACCCAGAGGGCTGCGTGCCCGTGGGAATCACACAGACCCGTTTCCTGGGATTTTGGGGCCAGCCGTGTGGGAGGTCGGGGCTGTCTCTACCCTGGAGAGCCAAGCGTGCAGGATTCCCGAAGACCAGAAGATCTGTTTCTGCCCGAGCCTGCTGAAATCCCCTCACCCTGTCAGGACTCGGGCACACGCTCCCGGCCCAGCTGTCCACCCTCCTCTGCCGGGAAAGCTTTAAATAGCACCAAACTTCATTCTACGGGTACGGGCGACACCCGGGCGGGGGGAGAGTCGGGAGGGAGGGAAGGGCACAGACCTNCCCGGTCCCGCCGGCAGCGCTGTCGGTGCCGACGCCGGTCCTTGTCGCGGTCCGGATGCCGGGGGAGCTGCCCCTCACCACCCGCTGTCCGGCCCCACCGCCCGCCCCATTTATCCCGCCCGCCCCCCGCGCACCCCCCCCGCGGCTGGGCCAGCGGAGGGAAGAAAGGGAAAACAAAGTTTCCAGGAAACGGGCGGTTTTAGGTCCCACCTATTGAAAACAACCACCCNTTGATGCTCTCAAAGGTCTTTTCCGACGTAGTTAATTCTGTGATTCTGTAGCGGCTCAGCTATGTGTCTGTGTGAGTGTCTGACCCGAGGGAGCTGTGTTGGTATTGCTGCAGCAGTGCTGGGAGCCAGGACAGCCTGCGGCACTGTGGCACAGCAGAGCGGAGTGATGCCGTCTCACCCAGAGGGCTGCGTGCCCGTGGGAATCACACAGACCCGTTTCCTGGGATTTTGGGGCCAGCCGTGTGGGAGGTCGGGGCTGTCTCTACCCTGGAGAGCCAAGCGTGCAGGATTCCCGAAGACCAGAAGATCTGTTTCTGCCCGAGCCTGCTGAAATCCCCTCACCCTGTCAGGACTCGGGCACACGCTCCCGGCCCAGCTGTCCACCCTCCTCTGCCGGGAAAGCTTTAAATAGCACCAAACTTCATTCTACGGGTACGGGCGACACCCGGGCGGGGGGAGAGTCGGGAGGGAGGGAAGGGCACAGACCTGCGTGGACCCCTCACGGACCCTGCTAGGCTTGTTATCGCTGTCCCGCTTTAGTCTTTCCCGTTCCCCATCGCCCTTGACTTCGGCTGAGGGTCAGGGACCGGCTCTAGCCCCAGTCGAGCAGGGAGCGGCGCGGGGGCACCGAGCGCCGGCCGGGGCGGGGGTGCGGCCGCTCGAGACTTCCCGCGGAGCGGGACCGAGCCCGGCACCTGCGGGGGTTCGCCCCGCGCTCCTACCTTCGGCCATGGTGCCGGCGCTGGGCGGTGCGGGTGCTGCCGGTGCCGCCGCCGGTGCACGTCCCGGTACCTGTCCCGGTCCCGCCGGCAGCGCTGTCGGTGCCGACGCCGGTCCTTGTCGCGGTCCGGATGCCGGGGGAGCTGCCCCTCACCACCCGCTGTCCGGCCCCACCGCCCGCCCCATTTANGGGGGCGGAGAGGGGCTGCGTGGCTTCCAGCGAAGTGCCAGGACTCGGGACTGTTTTCTCCTTATAAAGTTCTCTCCCTCTTCTGGCTGCATCCCCATCCTGGCCCGTCCTGGTGGGATGCACTTGTCGGGAATTGCATCCCCTTCCCGTAGCTTCATCCCTGAGAGATGCAGTCTGGAGGGAAAATGCGTTGAAAACTTTGTGCTGGACAGCAGATGTGTTGGAAACAGCACTGGTCGCTCTGGGACAATGAAGTGTGCACGCAGCAGTGACCAGCACATTCCCTGGAAGTCCCTGCCCCATGCGCTGGCCATCCCTCTCCTGCCTGGGGGTCTGTGCCTCAGGGTCTTGCTAATGGTACCACCTGGGGCTGCCTGGCCTGTCCCAGCCCTCCCTGTGTGTCATAAGGGTCACCCAACACACTAGAGGCCATCGATCAGGGACAGAGGGCTGGGACCATACCTCCACGGGCCCTTGGGGTTTGGGAGCGCACCAGTGCCTCAGCAGCAGCATGGCCTGTTATGAACAAAGTCTCGAGAAGTTTCTGGAATAACTTTGTTCAGTTACTGGCTTTCCTTTGTGTGAATTAAGCTGCCCAGGACCAGGACCCAGTGTGGGGTTGTGTTCCTGGTGGAGCCCTGAACTGACCCTCCTCGTCTGGCCCTTGGATGGATTCAGGATGCTGCAGCCTGGGCACTGGGAACCCTCCTCAGCCTGACAGGTCCCCTCCTGCTCCCCCAGAACCCTCAGCCCCTACCCGTCCCAGGTTTGGTGATTGGTGCATCACTCCAGGGCTGCTGTGGGCAATGGGACCTTCCTGTGGATGGCGCTGTCCTGTAAGATGGTTGGGATCCATCACCTGGTGCACTCAGGGTCGCCCCACAGGGCCCCCACAGGGGCTGTGCCCTG
Organism: Melanocharis versteri; assembly: GCA_013397845.1. Classification (NCBI taxonomy): domain Eukaryota; kingdom Metazoa; phylum Chordata; class Aves; order Passeriformes; family Melanocharitidae; genus Melanocharis; species Melanocharis versteri. The sequence goes on along the minus strand of VZTG01010069.1, from coordinate 25,836 downwards.
GTGAAGCCCCACTGCCCTGGTGTGCCCCTTGCCCAAGTGTGTGGAACGGCTGGATCTGCCCTCCCCACACTTGGGGTGGTCCTGGTGAGGGGCCCCCAAATGCAGGCAATGCTCTGCTCAGGCACGCCAGGGCACTGCTGGGAGGGTCTGCAGTGAGACAGACTCCTCCTGCTGCTGTACAAAGGGATTTTTGGTACTGACAGAGTTGGCAAGGTCTGAGCACACCAAGGGCAGAGATCGGGAGAAGCCCCATGTGCAGGGGGCTCCTGGTGTGTCCTGCTCTGGGGGCACACGGCTGGTTTTACCGAGGCATTGCCCCGCAATGCAGCCATGGCTGGGCGAGTCCCCTCCTCCATCACCTTCTTTAGGAGAGGTGGGGAGGGAGGTTGGAGAAGGAGCAGCAAATCCTTGCTGAGAGAAAGCTCAGGACAGCTGGTTTCAATGGAAACAATTATTGTACTACTCCACCATGTATTAGTATGGGCTGGGGGTGCGCAGGTCGTGGTGGGAGGCCTTTGCCAGGTGCACCACCGGTGCCAGCAGGGCCCTCTTCATCCCAGCAATGCCACCTCACCACAAAAAGATCAGCACAGGAACAGCCTGACAGTGCTGCCCTGCCAGTGTGCCCCTGTCGTGCTGGGGTCTTGCTCTCCTTGCTCAGACTTGAGAAGAGACACTGAAAAGGACACCCTCTTCCTCTTCCCAGACCCCTTGGCCCTTGTGGGCAGCACTGAGTCAAGCTGTTGCTATGGATGCAGGGAGGGGTCAGTGGGGGCCAGGGTCCCACAGGCTGCCCATCTCTCTGAGCGTCAGGCCACAGGAATTGCTGTCCACTGCCAGGCCGCTGCGACGCCTGGGGAGGGAGGGCTGGTGGCCGTGGGACCTCACAGCTGGTGTCACCTGCCCCGAGCTGGCTTTGCTCCCAAGGCCGCTTCCTGGGCACAGGAGCCTCTGCCACTGGTGTTGGCCAGTGCCCGTCTGTCTGGGCTCGTGCTGCAGGGTGCTGGGTTTGGCTCTGCCTGCACAAGCCCGCTCTTCCCCCTGTACCCCGTGTGAACTCTGGATGCACTCTGCAGCGGAGGTGCACGCTCGGGATGTGTTGTTTGCTCGAGTTAATGTGTGACAAACAGCCAAAAGAGCACCGTCGGCAGTGCAGGAATTGGAACCGGCCATTTCTCACTCGGCTTGGAAGCAGGAGTGGTTTGTTGCCGTGAGAGGTGTAGGGGTGTGTGGGATGTGTGGGACTGGGCAAGCTGGGGTGTCTGGTGCTGGGCAGGCTGTTGGGACTATCTTCTGTCTGGTTTCCTGGCCAAGCACAGAGCGGGAACGACTCACAGTGCCTGTCCCTGCTCTGGCACCTCGGGCAGAAGTGGCAGGAGACAAGTGCCTGGCTGTCCCCTGGGGCTGTCTCCCCGGGCTATCCCTCTGGCTCTGTCCACGCAGGGCTGTCCCTCAGGGGCTGTCCAGGGAGCCCTGGGCTTGGTCCCAGCGCCTCACCAAGAGGAAACCTCCCTTGTTTCCAGCTTTAGTGCACACTTCACTCACCACCTTGTATCGCGGGGGCATCTGTCTGCCCAGGCACTGGAAAATGCCGCCCATGGTAGGTCAGCCACACTGCTGGTGTTGTTTTTACTCTCCTTACTAAGACAAGGTTGCATTAAGAGGGTATTTGCACTGCTGAAGCCCAGAATAACTCCTCATTTGCTCAAGGTGTTCAGCGCAGGATTGCGACTTTCCTCGCCCCCGCCCCCGCCCCTGGAGCTGCTTCAAAGCGTGCCGGTCCCTGCCGTGCCGGTCCCTGCCGTGCGTCCCGCACAGACAGAGCCGCTGTTTGCTCTGCTGGGTGTGTGCCGGGGCGGCTGCAGCCCCTCCAGTGCCCGCACATCCTGACTCAGTCCCTTGTGCAGGCAGATAAACAACCCGTGAAAAGGGGCAGTGTCTGCTCTGAGTCGCCCTGTTAAGTTGTCAACCGACTCCAGGAGCTCTGCCCATCTCCTGCGGCGCTTCCCGCCCCGGGTGTTCCCCAAACTCAGAGCTCAGCCGAGCCGCTGCTCCTGCAGCCCCCCGAAGCCGGGGCACCTCCTCGGTGGGGAGCCCGGCATCGTCCCGGGGTGGGGGTCTGGAAGGGGCCCTGCAGGGAGGGATGTGACTTCAGGACAAAGTGTTTTGTGCCCATGACGACAGGGCCAGCAGGGAGCTCTGGGGGCTGTGTGTGGGCACCCTGGCATGCAAGATGCAGCAACTAGCCCTCTCACACCTCCGATCTGTGGACATGGAAAAGTACTTCCCAAAGCCGGGACAAAAGACCTGTAGCTGCTCCGTAAGTGGTCGGTGGAGTCAAGGGGCTCGGCAACAGCCACAGATAAGGGTCCATAAGGGCACGGAGGCTGGGGCGAGGGAGGATGGGGTTGGTGATGGCAGCATGGGCAGTTTGGGCCAGGTGAGCTGCTGGCTTGGTGACGGCATCACGCCTGGTTTGGGGCTTTGGTGGCCACAGACTGTGGACGCTGAAAGCTTGGTGGCAGAGAGATTTTTCAGTATCTGCCTGTGTCCGTGAGCATTCTCACTTTCTCATGGAGCTACCTGCAAAACAGCTAACGAGCTTTTGTAAATAATTCTTCTATCTTGCACCTGTGAGGTGTTTTTGCACATTGTTATTGTAAGAATGAAGGACCGTTTAGGAAATGTGTGTTTTTAGGATCTAGCCAATAGCCCTGGGGGGTAGTCAGCTAAGATCCAATGGCTTTCTATAACCTAGAGTATAAAACCCTTCTGCATATAAATAAATAAAGGCATTTCTATCTAGTTACTCCTGAGTTCGGTTCTCTCCTTCCTCCCCGGGCCGTGTCCATCATTGCGACAACAGGCAGCTCTGACTCTGGGCCAGCGGCTGAGCGAGATGGGCTCAGTGCAGAGCGGGGCTCCCGAGGTGGTGGGGTTTAGAGCCGGCATAAACGGGGGCTTGCTCCCAGCTGTGGACAGCTGCCTGCCAGGCCAAGCAGTGCAGGGAATGGGCAGCCTTTCCTTTGGGAGGAGAAGTGGCTTTTAAAGGAAACGCAGATTGTTTTTCCACCTGGCCCCCCAGGCAGGTCTGGTGTGCTCCGGTGTTGCAGCCACAGGGCAGATGCTGCCCGTGGCGTTGGGGCGTCCGCTGCCCGCAGGGCAGGGGAGGGATGTGCGGTGGTGTGGTGGTGTCGGACACAGCCCGGGGCTCTGGCTCCCAGCTCACGGCACAGGCTGAGCCAGACGCTGTTCCCAAAAAATGCGGAGCCTGAACCAGCATGGCCTGGAGGGCTTGGCCAGCAGCTGATAACCAGCTTCTCCTGGGAGTCCTGGTGCAAGGCACCCCCTCCCGCTTCCAGGGGGGGATTAGGAGGAATTCATTATGTAACTGTCTCTGGTTTTAGGCGGAGTCTGTATTTTTATTTATAAGAAATTAAAGAAAAGAAACCTCTCGAAAGTCTCCCGGTTTACTGGGTCTGCAAGCACGGTGGGGGCCGGAAGGCTGGGGGCTTGCCTGGCAAGGCTCCCAAGCAAGCCCCTGGTTGGAGGGTCCTGTGTTGGACAGCAGCAATGCATGCAGGGGAGGTGGATTCTCCAGCTGTGCCAAGCCTTTCCTTGCTGGTGGCCCCAGGATGGCCACAAGGCCAGTCCGGCTGTGGCAGGGTCCCACAGCACTCGAGAGTGGGCTGCAGTGCTGCAGGATGGGCTCATGTCCACTGCAGGATAGTAATGAGCCAAACACAGTGCTTTGCAAACTGATCTGGCTGTACCTGGTGCAAACTGAATTCCAGCCTCCTGCAGTCACTTCCCAGCAGTTTGCTGGAAACCCCCCAGCCCTCCCTCCCCAGGGTGCCTGTTCCCTCGGGGCACCGCTCCCCGGTAATCCCTCACCACCTTCACAGCTTGCAGGCTCCAACGGGTCTGCAGGGGGAAACAAGAAGGGTCTGTGCTCTCCAGCTGGTGCGTAGAGTGTTTGTGCTCCTCCGTGAGTTCACATGCCCAGATTTAATGCCTGAAGCTGGGTGATTCCCCCAGGGCTAACACATGAGCCATGCGTGTCCCCCCGTGCAGGTCACCTGCACCCAACTGTCCTGGCATCATCTTCCCAGGGTGGGTGTCTGCAGGGCCCCTGAGCAAGCACCAGCAAAGGCGTTTTCCATCCATCCCTCGGGATGCAGCACAGCTGGGATTTTGGAAAGCAGCTGGGTTGGCCTTTCCCTGGCCAGCTCAGATCAGATTGAGTTACGTCCAGCCCTCGGAGCTCTACCCTTTGGCGTTACCCTTCATCCTTCCTGTTTTCCTCTGGTGTCACTGGTTTCTTTGCTTTTCCATCCCTTATGGCTATCCTGCAGCTCCCCAGAGCACCAGCAATCTCAGCTCAGTGACAGGCAAGACCTCAGTTTACCCTGCTGGAGCAGGAGCTTGGAGATAACGAAGCTTCTCTGGGACACCTCTGCTCGCAGCCATGTCCCAGAGCCAGCACTGAGCTGGTGTCCTTGTCCCACAGCTCAGCTCCCTTTTGCACCCAGAGCTGCCTCTGCGTTTACCTGCTGAAAGCAGACCCACTGCTCTGGCTGTCACCCAGGAGGACAAATCCAGGCATGACAGTGTTCCCACTGTGGCACAGACCAAACCCCCAACATGTGCTTCTGAACTACTGTGGCTGTGTGTGGCCGAACCCCAGTGCCAGGGGCTGCCCGGACAGGAATGGGCCTGTGGTGGCTCTGCTGGCACCAGAGCTGCAGGGGGACCCATTTGGGGTGCTTGGCAGTTTCCTACATGCTGTTGTCACTACATCTCTGCCTTGTCACCCATTTCCCACACATCCTCCTTGACTGGGACAGGGCACAGCTGTGACAGTGGCCAGGAGCGTGGGAGCCCCAGCACCTCTTCCTCTTCTTTTTTTTTCCCTTCCCTCTGTCTTGTCATGATTGAACCCAGTGATCCCCCAGCCCCCGCAATTTGTAGGGCAGAGCTTGATGGGAATCTGGTGGTGAGGAGGAGGAGGAGGAGGAAGAAGAGTGGAGTGGCTGTCTCTGGTCAGAGGTCCCTGCTCTGTGGCACCCCATGTACTGTCTGCTCTGCTGGAGCAGGGCTCAGGAACCACGGGGGGAATGGCTGCCCCAGGAACTGCCATGGGGAAGAGAAGGTCATTCCCTGGGGCTGGGATCTGTGCCTGATCCACGGGCCCTCCTCTTCCCTGGGCTGGTTTGGTCGTCTGCTGCATCCAACGTTTTTGACCTTTCTCCTTTGGACAAAAGTATTTCCTGGGGTCTTGTGGGAGCTTCCCTCCAAGGCTGGAGGGTGCTCTGAGCCCTGGCACTGCCAGACCCCAACCAACCCACACTGCTGGGCACCCACCAGCCCGCACTGCTGGATCCCTGCCAGCCCCTGACAAATGATTTTGCCATTTCATGAGGGAAAAGAGACATTGATTAACTCCCGTACTTGGCTTTCTGGAAAGGTTATGGCTTAATTGGTCAAACTTGGGAGTCATAAATCATGTGCTGAAGGATCAGCAGAGATAAGAAAATTTTTGCAGAATGTTGCAAAACACTTTTTGGTGGAAGGGAAGCAGGGATTCTAGGTATGCCCACCCAGCTGTGGGGGCTGATGGCTCTTCAGTGCACAGCACTCTTCCAGGGAAACAATTCACCCTCCAGCCACGGGCCGGAAATTCCCCTTTCTGTTATCAGTTAAACTCAGGATTTGCAAAATATCCTTTTTTTTATTTTACTTATGGAAAAAGAAAACAACAGGAAAGTCATTGTTTGCTTTACTCAGAAGAATGATAATTCCATCTGGTTTGAAAAACGACTCTCTTTCTAACTGGAAAGTGCTATTTCTCCAACCTAAAAACTGTAATGGGGGGGATACAGCAGATCAGCTCTCAACAGAGTGGAAAATTGAGCAAGGGAACTGTCAGGCTTGGCTTGGAGTGATGCTGGAGGGAGAAAAGAGTTTTGGCTCTCGCAGTGAGCTGGGGCCCATCCAGGTGGGCACGGCTTGCACTGGCCATGTGGGATGGGGAGTGGGCACACTCAGCTGTAGGGCATGAGGATGGGGAGTAGGGAATGTCAGGAAGAGGTAGAAATGTCCTGGCTTGGTGACCTTGGTGCCATTCAGGACATGGCATTATTGGAGAGTGGGATGAACTCTAGGCTCTCACAGGACAGAGTTCTGTCCAAGTTCTCTAGGACAATGACTTTTAAACCAAAAGGAATGGGATGGACCCAATGACCAGGATTTCAGTGGGGCAGGGATAGAATTGTCAGTAGGGAAATCAGTGTTGAGCTGGAGAAGATGGAGTCTAAAAAAATTGTAGGGAGAAGCAAAGAGCAGACAATTGGGTAGGACTAAGAGTGGTGACAGGCAAGGAGGTCCTGTGACAGGGCAGGGCTGGGGTCGGTCCCGTTAATGCTTCGCTGATGACCCACACAGGAGGAGCGTGGCGCCCGCGGGGGGCAGCTGGGGCCGTAACCTCCCGAGAGGAGCTCAGCGGGGCTTGGCTTCGGGATCTGGCAAAAACAAGGCTGAGGGGGGTATGAGTGATGCTCGGCCAGGCTGGGATGGGCGAGTGCCCTTTGCCGAGGCGCAGCATCCCGCAGGATGCGAGCCATGACCGTGCTGGGCTGGGAAGTGTGTTTTTCTGGAACGGCCTCCAAGGCAGAGATTGCTTCTGCTCGGATGCCTCTTGATTAGCTCATGCTGTGACTGCCCAGGGGGGCGGCCGGCCGCTGCCTGGCCCCGACGGCCGGGGTCCCGCCTGCCATCGCCCGCTCCCGGATGCCCCAACAGGCGGTGCGGGGACGCGCCTGCGGGGACAGGTTCTCTGGGGACCGCAGGCTGCTTTGGACTGCGATCGGCAAGGTCGCACCCAGACCAAACGGGTCCCAAAGGCTTCAGGACAGCGCGTTCCTAAACAGAGTGGGGAGGCTGGGCAGGATGACACCACTCTGCTCATGTACTGGGAGGGAGAACAGGAGACTGAGGCGCTTAACCCTTACAAAAGGGTCCTTTGAGCAGGTCCGAGGTGCTGGCAGGAAGCAGGAGAGCCAGGCCGTGGGCACAGCCCATGCTGGGGCACAGGGAGCCGCCTTGGTGGCACCAGCTGCCTGTGGGCACTGTGCTGGGGCGGTGGGAGCAGCTGGAGCCTGGGTGAGAAGCCCAGCACCTGGCTCTCAGTGGGACACAACTTCTCACTCTCCTCCACGAGGGCCATCCAGGTGTTTCTCTTCAGGTTTATTAATGTAAATTGAGTTAGTCCCGTGTTAATGAGCGCGCACACACCCAGGGCTCATTGCTGGGGCTCAGCCAGGGCTGCAGCAGCAGCACAGGGGATGGTGAAACCATCCAGTGGAGCAGGGAACAGTCAGTGGCAGGAACATCTCACAGGTCTGCACTCCCCTGGGATGCTCCAGGCACAGCTTCTAATGTGGGAACCCCCCCTACTGCCTGAGACAAGGCTGGCACTGGTAGGGATAAAGGCACTTTGTGGGAGGATTGCTACACATCTGATTGATTGTGAATGAACCCTGTGAGCTGGTGATGGAATTACTGCTGATCCACGGCAGGGAGAGCACTAAGGACAGGGAACCGAAGATTCTGGGACTGAGGGTGGGGTAAAAAGTTCCAGAATACCACCTCTGAGCATAGGAAGTCTCATCCAGTCAGTGATTGGGACTTACACAGCTGGACAGAAACAGCCCCAACTGGAGGAACTGGTTACTTGGCATTTGCTTTAGCTGAACTTTCAGTGTGGTGGTTCTCCAGGTAAATGATCTGGTGGGCCTTTTCGGAGGGGCAGGGTGGTCTGGGACTCTGGAGGTCCCTGGGCAAAGCCAGGCTTGCTGCTGGGGCTTCTTCCATGGAGTTCTGTGAATCTGAGTCCTCAGAGGAGAAACTGCTCTGGCTGGAAATCTGGAAGTACTGGGCAGCTTCTGCCCGTGGCCCCGCTGGTGCACCAGGTGGGCTGGGGTCAGAGGCAGTCCCATGGGGCACAGCAGTAGGACACGGTGGGTCAGCACCTGGAAAGCGTGTCCAGGGAGGCAGGGTGAAGGGGCGCCTCTGAGGGGGCTGGCTGCTCTCCTGGGCGAGCTGTCCTGCCGCCCCCAGGCTGGCTTTGCTCTTGGGTTTGGGATGGGGGGTGTCAGCAGAGGTGTGGTGGTGAGAGGTGCGGGCACCCTGAGGCCCCGGCCGGCAGTGGGGCTGCAGGGAACTCTGCTCCACACCCAGCGTGGAGCCAGGAGCGGTGCTGGGCTGGGGCTGTCCTGGCCCCTGGGGCTGTCCTGGCCCCTCAGTGCTGGTCTCTGGCTGCTCTGCCAACCCCCTGCCCCCCAGCATGGCTGGCTCAGGGCTGGGGGCTGCTCTGCACACCGGGGCTTCCGTGTGAGGGGCTGCAGACCCTGGGCTGGGGGCACTGGAGGAGTCTCCCTGCCCATCAGCTTGTGCTCCCCAGGCCTCCTGCAGCTCTGCCAGCATCTCCTCCAGGATGTGCCGGGTCTCCTGGTACCTGTGCCGTGCCTCTGTCCAGGCTGCCAACCCTTGGCTGCTCTGCATCCTGCGCACCTGAGCCTTCATCTCCTGCAGCTTCTCCAGGGCGAACTCCACCGAGAGCTTCTGGAAGGATCTCTGCAGGCACCGCAGTGCCTGGCCCTCCCCGCACTGCACCCGGGCCGAGCACTGCCGGCAGTGCAGCTTCAGCCCCGCCACCTACAAAAGAGGTGAGAGCAGCTGGTTTCATGGCTACCAGCAGCACCATGTCCTGCAGGGGAAGATCCCCTTCACCCACCTTGTTGGAGAACCGGATGAGCTCCTGCAGCAGCTCCCGTTCTGCCTGCCGCCGCTCCAGCTGCTTGGAGAAGCTCATCAGCTTTGTCTGGAAAAGGGCTGCAGCCGCTTGGAAGGAATCTGCCTCGGGGAACGTCGTGTCTCGGAGCTCAGCCGCCTCCTGGCACAGGGTCAGGCCATGCTGGTACCGAGCCTGCAGGGATGACAGGAAGGAACAGGCTCCACACCTGGGAATGGTGCTGACCTGGGATATGTGCGCAGGGTGATGAGCCGCAGGTAGCGCTCGACATCACCACCACAGATGGATGGGAAACACTTCTGGGCAAGTGAGAAGAAACAAAGGGATGGGATTCTCCAAATCTCTGCTCTGCCCTGGATTGGTTCAAAATGCACCAAATGCACCTCCTGTTCTGAGTGGGGTCACCGTGCCTCGCCCTCCCTGCTGTGTGTGTGACTAAAGCCTACACATCCAGGGGAACTGGAAGATCCTCATCACAATGCTATTTGTTGTCTGATGGATACCCAGGCTTTGCAGGAAAAAGGAGCTGCATGGATGGAGTGCAGCAGGGGTTGGGGACAGCAGTCCCAGCCCAGCGCACATCAAGGAACAGCACAGCCACCCCCTCACTGGAGCAGGACTGCCCAGAGTCCCCACAATGCTGAGCTTGACAACTGCAGTGTGACTCAACAGCTCAGGGACACCCAGTTCTGCCCAGAAGCCTCTTTCCAAACCCAGGGGATGTCTGTTACAGAAAAGCCCCTCCAGACGTACTGTGGCCTGGGCGAGGAACTCCTTGAAGTGCTCGGCGGAGCCCTGGCTGCTGTCGGGACTCCACTCCTCGGTGCCCATCTCCTGCAGCCGTGCTGCTGCCTCCCCATCCAGCCAGGACCCCAGCTGTGAGAGAGTGGAACAGGGGTCAGGCAGGACCGGCCACGGCAGCAGTGTGTCCACAGCACCTCCCCTTCCTTCCCCGGCCGGGCATCCCAGCCCAGGCTCAGTCACACACAGTCGCCCGTAATTAAAATCAAAGCTCAGGCAATCCTGCCATTCTCCAGGCTTCCGTCATCATCAAAACCAAAGGAAATGTGCCCAAAACACTCAACCACGGAACACCACAGATGGCAACTTCAACTTGCAGCACCCCAGAGACACCCAGCTCACCTTGCCAAACTCAGTCTCGAGCTCCCGGACCTTGCGGAGGAACTCCAGGTGCTCCAGGCCGCTGTTGGATTGGGACACGAGGTCGTGAAGTTCTTCCTCCAGCTGACTGTACAGCCCCTCAGCCAACTCCATACCGCTCCTGGGGTTGGGAGGAGAGGGGCCATCAGTGCCAGGTGCTGCCAGGTGAGCTCACGGATGCACAAGGTGGAGGGGAGCGGGTTGATTGCTCAGCTCCTGATCCCAGCCTTGCAGGCACCCGGACATCTCCCCATCCCATGGAGCAAATGGATGGCAAGGACCACGGGATGGGAAAGCCTCGTCTATCAGTGCAGCCCAGCCCCACTGAGAGAAGGGAGCAGCAGGGAGCAGTGCATCAATGCTGCCTGCATGCATGGGCTATGGAGCAGGTAGGTCCTGCACAGCTGGACCAGTGCAGCATCACCAGATGGGTGCAGCATTCCCGGCCAAGAGCGACATCACCGGGTGAGTGCAGAATGGCCCGATTACAGCACGGCTGGGTGAGTAACAGCATGGCCAGATTACGGCATCACTGGATGAGTGTGGCACGTCCAGGTGGGGGTGACATCACTGGATGACTACAGCATGGCCAGAGGAGTACAGCACGGCCGGATTATGGCATCACTGGATGAGTGTGGCATGGCCAGACAAGTGCGACATCACTGGAGGAGCACGGCATGGCCGGATGAGCCCAGCATAGCTGGCCGGGCGCGGCATGGCCGGGACTTGGCCCCATCTAGTGGCTTTTCCCGAGCCCAGCCCAACGCATTGCTGCCGGCATTGCAGAGCAGTGACAGATCTCGCCTGGCCGGGGGCAGGAGACCCTCTCAGGGATGTGGCACCAGTGAGGATGAGGGGACTCCTGCAATGGGCTGTCCCAGACATGTGCTCCGTGCTTCCAGAGCACAAGAGAGCATGGCAACAGCTTGGGCTCATGGGGACCAGGCTGTCCGTGGGGAGGTGGCTCTGTCAGGCAGCAGAAGCTGGGGGTCCCTGGCACTGGCACCCCTTGACCAGTGGAACTGCCCCGTCCTACCTGACGTGGTCGGAGGCGCAGAGGCGGGCGGCCTCCCTGCGCAGCCTGGCCAGCACGAACCCTCCCTCGCGCTGTACCCGCACCAGCTGGGGGTCACTCAGCACCTTCTGCATCAGCTCCTGGTGCCTCCTGATGCCCGCGGCCGCGTCCTGTGGAGGGAGGGAGGGAGGGAGGATCAGGCAAATGTCTGACCTGGGGCCTCACCTGGGGACTCCGCCAGCACAGGACAGGTACCTGGGGCAGCACCCCAGGCAGGAGCAGAGGGGACAGGGAATGGCTCCATGGCCAGGAGCAGCCAGTCTGGGAGCGGTTATGCCAAGTTTTGGGCAACTGCAGTAAAATGTGGCTGTGGCTGCACTGCAGATGGGCCCTTTGGGCATGTCCCCAACCTGTGGTGCTGCCACGGCTGTTACCTGTGTCCCTGCCAGCGCGTCCGTGTCCCGCAGCTCCCGGATGCAGCACTGCAGCAGCTCCGATGCCCGCCTGAGGCCGGCTGTGAAGGGCTGCAGCTTCTGTGGGGGACACGCACGGTGGGTTAGCGGGGGCAGCCTGCTCAGGAGGAGGAGGAGGAGGAGGAGGAGGAGGAGCAGTGCCAGGACAGAGCAGGAAATACTGTGAGGCACTGGGTTAAAGCTGATGAAGAAGGGAGCGTGGAGGTGGATGGGCAGCTGCAGGCAGGAGCAGGTAGGAGGGAGATTGACCCTCCTGTGCTCAGAGCTCTCCTTTTCATTCCCCTCTCCCAGCCCTTCCTGTTGCTTTTCCAGGGATGTGTGTGGGACATGTAAGAGGCAGTGGGGACAGAGGGACACAGGGAAGGTGAGGCAATGGCTCATGGCGTGGTAACAGACACCTGGAAGAATTGAACCCACTCGCTGTGGCAGTAGGGGAAGGCACCATCCAGCTCTGGGGGCAGCTGGGAACTGTCGACGTGGCGGCCCAGAGCCTTCAGCGATGTCAGGGTCTCCACCTGCAGGGCACAGGGCTTGTAAGGCTCCCTGGAGCAGGGAATAACCCCCTACCATCCCAGCCCAGGGGACAGGGACAGGCTCACCTGCACCCCGGACAGCCTCTCACGGTGGGAGACCAGCTCCTTCTCGGCCAGGAGCAGCATGCTGTGGATGCAGCCTGGAGAGACACTCTGTGGGAGGCAGGGGAGAATCACCAGGGCAAACCCCACACGCAGCCCTCAGGTCACCCATGGCGGTGCTGGGGTTTCCTGGGTCGGCTGAGGCTGGTGAGCTCTTTGCAAAGGAAAAGGCTCCCAAGCTCACTGGTGTGGGAGATGGAAACACGTCACTCAGGCCATGACCTCGTCCCAGCCACCAGCTCCCTGGCAAAGGACCATGGGAAGAGCCTCATGAGTGAACCCCTTTTCTCACACCAGTGACACTTCTCCGTGTGAGGAGCATCAGGGCCGACGCGGGTTTTATCGGACACGCTAAGGCAAAGGGGGCTGTGGCAGGGGGGACGCCATGGTCCCTGGAGAGCACAGGGCACTCCTGTGGGACTACCTGGGCACCGGCACAAGGACTCTGCCAGGACAATGGCCTGTTGCTGCAGAGCCCATTTCCTGGTGAATTCACGTAGCAGGGGGCTGGAGGGCTCTTGGTGACACCTGCGGGGTGATGGCACGGCTCGGAAGGGACCTTTGGGGATTACATGGTGAGCGGGCACAGGGGAGGCTCTGAGGGACCCCCAAAGGGTGGCAGCACTCCCTCCCAGACATAGGCACCCCTGGCATGCCTATGGCACAGGCACACAGAGCCTGGCATACCTGGACGGAGCGGAGGGCCGAGAAGAGGACGGGAGCAGGCGGCTGCTTCCTGGCATCCACCACAACTGTCAGCCCAACATCCTTCACTTCTCGCCTCTCGCCATTCTTCACTTCTTGCCTAGCGAGGGGAAACACAGCAGGAGCGGGGGTCCTTCCCTGGGGCAAGACCCTCTCAAAGCGCCCTCCCACATTCTGCACCCCCCACAGGCAGGAGCCCACAGGCAGAGGTGGTGGCTTTGTCCCTGTGGGATGCCCCTGCCAAGGGCTCAGAGCATGTGCCTCTGGCAGGAGCATGGTCCAGAGTCCTCGGGGATGTGCCCAAACCAGCCTGTGTGGGGTGCTGGGCATCCATCCTGACTCAGCTTGGGAGCTGCCTGGGAGCCCTGAGCCAGGCAGCAGCTGGGGGTCACTGGCAGGTCCTGCTGGCCCTTACCTGGGGAGGGAGCAGAGGTAGAGGATGAGCCTCGCCAGCTCGGCAGCTGAGCACCACGCAGCCCGCCAGGCGCTGCCACTGGTGGTCACCAGGAGGAGGGCCCTGCCCAGCCTGTCTGAGCTCCCTGTGGGGAAAGGGTGAGTGACCCCTCTGGCAGCCACATGCCAAGACCTGGGCACCCCACAATCGGCCAGGGTACCCATCAGTGCTGCCTCAACTCAGGGCCTGCCATGGTGCAGCCCCTCTGGCCCTTCTGGAGGGAGAGAGCCAGCCTTGGGGGGCTCTGAGCATGAACGCCTGGAATTCCAGAGCTGCTGGGGACGTTTTTCCTGAGAAAAAGATGGGTTTTGTTACTGCTTTTTGGTTCTTGGGAAAAAGAAGGAGCCAAATGTTTAGTGTTTGGCAGCTAAAGCTGAACAGCTTCACTGGAGAGGAATGGTGTGGGAGGGCTTGGGGCGGCTGGGACTGGGGCAGCTGCTCTGCACAGACTGCCTGCATTTATGTTTTTAATGTTTTTGCCCAGCTGAAAGGAAATTTTCCGCTTGGAGTATTTCTGGCCTCCAGCAAAGCGCTGAAACCTTCCTCCAGAACACCCTCTCCAGCAGCCTGTGTTTCCATCCAGAGGCCTCTCCTGCCCATCCCCTGGGCTCGTGGTGCCAGCAGTACCTGGCAGGCAGATGATGCCTGAGCGCAGCAGCCCAGCGTGCAGATCCTGCCAGGCTGGAGGCTCCCGACCCGCAGTGCCAGTGCTGGGCACAGAGGGACCATTCTTGCCGCTGGCACTTTCCAGGGACCGTTCCTCCATGGGAGCAGCAGTGGCTGCATTCGTACCTGTGCACGGGGATAGAGGAAAGAGAAGCTGGCAACACTCAACGAAGCAGAGGAATAGCAAAGCCCCAGCAGTGCCTGGTCAGGCGCCGCAGCCCCACAGGACGATACCTTTCCCTGCTGCCCTGGCTCTGCCCATCCTGGGCGAGTAGATGGCCGACATCTTCTTCCAGGCCCCCTCGTGCTGGCTGGTGACTCTTTCATCCCCGGGGGCTGCCCCGAGCCGCGCACCCTTCAGGAAGGAGAACTTGTGGCTGGAACCTGGGGGGAGCCGGGAGCTGCCCCGCTGCACCAGCCCCCCTTGCCCCGGCACCCCAGGAGTCGCTCGGCGGGACTGGCGGGTGAGGAGCGTGGGGCTGCCAGCCCCCTTCCTGTGCTGTGAGGGGGTCTCATGGGGGGTAGCAGGGGGCAGCTCAGGGCCAGGGCTGTCCGGCTCCTCCAGGATGGCTGCCATCAGCCCAGAGCCGAAGCTCACCGGGTTCTGCAGCGCGGCCATGTAGGAGTCACGTTGGCGGCACTTTGGGCCATGTGGCCCTGGCTCCTGGCTCAGCTTCCTCCCCAGGCATGGGCTGCAGGGACTGTCCTCTGAGCTCAGTGCTGCCTCACAGGGCCAGGCATCTGCTCCCAGTTCCCCATTTGCCCAGGGGAGCATCTCCTCGGCCCCAGCCCTTATTCTCCCTGGAGGGCAAGTGGGCAACAGGGATCTGGTCAGGACATCCATGTCCTCCTGGGATTGCTCCAGCAGGTCCACATACTCCCCCTCCAGGTTCTGGCTGATGATTTCACAGAGGCTGGGCACAGCCAGCGTGGCCGGCTTCTTCCGCAGCCCTGCCTGCTCCACTTTGATCAGTCCCGGGTATCGTCCCTGGCCTGACTTCCGAGAGGTGGCCTTGCAGCCTGGGATGGTGCCCACAATGTTGCTGTAGGGCGTGGGGACATTCGCTGTGCCATGGGGCACAGGTGTGCCGGTTGCTGCCGGCTCAGGTGCAGTCTCAGGAGCACGTTCATGCCGGGCACCAGCGGGCACACTGTCAGCTCCAGCCTTGGGCTTGTCGGTGAACTCAGGTGTGGCAATCCGGCTCCAGGGCAGCGGGGTGACGCCGTTCTCGGTGGCCACCAGGCAGGTGTGCAGGGGAGCTCCAGCCCAGCTGCTGTTCACCTCCTCCAGCCATGCGTTGGTGAAGAGCAGTGCGTGGGTGGCCTCGGGGACAGGTGTCTCCTCCACTGAGCGCAGGTCCAGGGAGAGGTGCTTGACAGTGACACGCGCTGTGTGCTCCTTGCAGGGCTCTGCTTGCAGGTAGAAGTCCCCGGGGCGCAGCAGGAGGGGGTTGAGCGGCGCGAGGTGCACAACCACCTTCTCGTGCAGACACAAGGGCCAGCCTTCATGGAGAAAGATGCGGTTAAAGTAGGGAGCCTGGGAGGGAGGAAGAACACAGCGCATGAGAGAGCCCTGCCAGCTCTGTGCCTCCCAGCCACCCCCACGCGCTCTTGCTGCCCGGGCCTGTGCTTCCCATGATGAGGATGAAAGAGCCTGGCGACCTAATGCGTGTCCCTGAGCCAAGCCCCTGCAGCACAGCCCTGCAAGTCCACCCTGAGCCATGGCTATTCCCAGGGTGTGGAGTCTGCCCATGTGCTTACAGAGGGAAAAACCCCGCTTAAGCCTCTCTAGGATGAAGACAAGATGACCCCAGAATCCCCCTGCCCTTACTGCAGGGACTGCATGTGCTGGACCAGTCCCAGGGAGCTGGGTGTGCCGTGGTCCCCTCTGCAGGGAGCAGATGGGACAAGGAGTGGACGTGAAGGGACGGAGCCCACAGGCCAGCGTGCCCATGAGGGCAGGACTCCTTAGGGCAAACCTGCCACGTCTGGGAGTGGCTCCGGCGGGCACCGTGATGGGGCACGGGGGCTTACACAGGCTGCCTGCCGCAGGCGCTCGAAGAGCCGCTTGGCCGGGATGAGGAACTGGAGCAGGCAGCAGAGCCCATCCCCCTGGTAGCTGGTCTCCAGCAGCCGGAACACCTGGCCCAGGACGGTGGGAGCAGTGGCTTCGAAGGGCGGGTAGAGGGCCTGGAGAGCACTTTGCACCGCTGCATCCAGCGACCCGGCATCCTGCGGGAGGGAGGAAAGCGTGGCTGCTGGGAGAGTGGCCCCGCAGCGGGGACACCGTTCCCCCGGACCCGGTGCCCCTGCCCACCATCCCACGCTGTGCTGCGCCGCTGTCGGCGCCCTGGGACGCTCACACTGGCAGTGCTGCTGAGCTCAGGGGCTCCAAACCCTCCTGGGATGGAAACGGGGGGCACCGGCAGTGGAGCAGAGCAAGCACGGCGCAGGCGGGGCGTGAGGCACGGCAGGTCGGTTCCCAGCGCCGGGCTGTAGTTAAGGAGCCTGGGATAAGCCCCGAGGCAGCAGCCGCCTTGCTCGGCCGCCAGCCATGTGGAGGCGGAGGAGCCGCAGCAGCCGAGGGGTTAAGCAGAGTCAGACCAGACAGATCGTGGGGCTGTGCCGGGCTCCGCAGCTCGCTGCAGGAATGCAGCAGATGGGAGGAAGGACAAACATCTGAAGATGGATAGGGTGTTTTGGTCCAGACTCATTGCTGAATTCGCCAAGCTCAAAATTATTCCTGCATTTTCTGGGAAGCGTTCTGCCGCGTTGCATCCCCCCGCACTGCCCCAGAGCAGGGTGAGGACACTGGGTCTGTGCCACGCGTGAACCAGCAGTTCCCAGTTCATTCTGTCAGTGCTGCAGGAGCTGTCAGCTGTGTGGCACGGCTGGTACACGGAGGAAAGCCATCCCACGGCTCCCGTGATGCCCGGGCTGTGCTCCAGGCAGCGCGGGGATGACTCTGGCACAGCTGTCAAGGGGACCCCATCGGCGAGTGGGGAAGAGGAGCATCCTCCAAGCAGGTGGGTCCTGCAGCACTCAGGAAGTCTGGTGGGATTAGCTCAAGGTGAGCATTAGTTTCAGGCAGCTAATCCCTGGTCCAGGAGCCCATACAGAGACAAAGGGGCCACGGTTAATTCAGTTTAATTAGTTTTAATGCGCTTTAGCTAAAGCACTTTGCAGTCATGCTCTGGTTAATTCTTCATGACTTTTTTCCCACGTCTTGGCACAGGAATCTCCTGCCCTTGCACCTGACAGGAGAAGCCACAGAGCTGGGCAGAGGAGGAGGCAAGCCAGTCCCTTCTCAGGACCCTGATCTGCCACTGTGTTTCCTGTCCAGGATTTCTGCCCTCGGACCTTTCTCCTCAAGCTTTGTCTTACTGTGCACAGTTCCTAGAATGGACTGGAGACCTTACTGTGGAAAATCTCTGCCGAAGGGCAAAGCCCAGCACCCCATTCCATGTTGCTCCAGTGGGGCCCTGGTGCAGCCACCTGGTCCCCAGTGCTGAACCCAGCCGGGTGCCCAACACCTCCATGCCCAGCACTGCTGAGCTCAACTTCCTCCCCGTCCCAACACCGAGGTGAGGATCCACAACAGCACAGGAGGATCCATCCAGCTCTGAATGCTGCCATGAGAGATGAGCCAGAACTGCTTGCCTTGCCTCCAACAGTCTTTTAAATCCTCCCAGGGGTGGGGACTCCACCATTGCCTGGGCACCCTGTGCCAGGGCTTGACAACATGTCCGGTGAAGAAATTTTTCTCTAGTATCCAGTCTAACCCTCCCCTGGCACCACTTGAGGCTGTTTCCTCTTGCCCTATCACCCAGGACTTCATCTGGCGGCCGGGACCGCGTGAGCCAGTGTCAGGAGAGAACCAGGGACTGATGGAGGCACCAGACACAGCCTGGGTTGTGCTGGGGAATATTTTGGCCAGGAATGACTGACTAAAAATGTTTTCATGGAGTGTCACAAAGCACTTCCTCACTGGGGGAGGCTTTTGGGGTAACCATGGTGCAGCGGCTCTGAGTTCGTAGGCGAAGCCGCATCCGGAGCCGGCCAGGAGCCCATAGGAATCCAAAAGCAGCCAGTTATCCCAGTCCCTCCACCCGCTGGGCGAGAGCGAAGCCGGAACAAAGGCATTAGGGAGCATAAGGAGATTTACATTTGCAAAGCTATTTCCATTTTAATAAGCCAAAGTGCTGTTAAATAGAGATTGATATTTCTCCCCAAATACCCATATTTTTAAACTGGTTTACACCAACAAGATGGGCTGGGCTTTGGGGTTTTGGTGTGGTAAAGTTGTTAAACCCATGCCCAAAGCCACAGGGTGACTCAGCTCCAGCTCCTTTCTCCCCCCTGCTCAGGAAGGAGCGAGATTTGAGCCTGGGACCAGTCCTGAATACCAATTCCTCTGCCTCTCCGCAGCTCTTGCTGTCACCAGCTTTGGCAGGACACGATGCAAGCGCTCAGCCTGGCCCAGAGCGGGAGGCCGCGCTCAGCAGAGCCCGGGGCAACGGCACGTGCCGGCTGCGGTGACGAACGATCCAATCGCTCTGCCGAGCATCCCCCTGTGCTGGCACGGCTCACACAGCAGCTCCCCCTCGCCGCACGCATCCCCCTGACAAACTTTGCAGGGAAGTTTAAGCATGGCAGGATGCAGCCCCGCACACACCTGGCCACGTCCACCTCCACACCTGATCTCCAACCTTGCGCTGACCTTTACCTTCACACTGACCCGCCTCCACCTTCACACCCACCTCCACCTTCACATCTGTCTCTGCCCTCCCACCCACCTCTGCCCTCACATCCACCTCCCCACCCTCCTCTGCCTTTGCACCTCCTTCCACCTTCGCTCCCGACCTCCCTCTGCTGTCGCTCCCGCTGCCCACCCCGTGCCCACCCGGTGCCCGCGGGACCGGCAGCCACGGGGAGGGGCAGCGGCGGGGAGAGGGATGCCCCAGGAGTTACCATGTTTCCCAGGAAGTGGCAGAGGGGCCGGGGGCCGCGGCACAGACCGTCCCGTCCCTCCTCCTCCTCCTCGCCGGCTCTCCCCGGCCCGGGGCTCCCGGCCGGTC
>VZTG01010068.1:161344-197138 GCA_013397845.1 Melanocharis versteri | reverse complement strand
ACATGGCCGCGGGCTGCGGGGCGGTGCGGGGGCAGCGGGGGCGGCGTCCCGGGCGGCCGCGGCTCGGCCGTTCCCCCGCAGCCGCCGACCTTCCCGGAAACTCCCCGCATTCTGCACGGAAGGAACACATGAGCGGGGTAGAGCAGCCGGCATCCTGGCGGCGGCACGGCGTGGCTCCGGCCGCCCGGAGCGGTTGTTCCGTGCCTGGCTCGCGGGCGGTCGGTGGCTGCGCTCCGGTAACGCTTCGCTGCGCGCATCCTGCGCGGCTCGCGGGGAGCCCGAGCGGGGCCGGGCAGGGTGTGGCGGGGCTGCTCCCGGCTCAGACGTGGCCGTGACACGGCCGGGGCTCCAGGCGGCTTGGCTTGCCCTTGTCAAGACAGGCTTCCTGTGCATCCCGAACTCGCGTTACAGCTGCGAGCGCTGCTGGGTGTGATCCACCCTGCCGTGCACAGCACTGGCGTTCACGCTGCAGGAATTCTTCCTTCTTTGCCGGTGCTTGCGCAGGTGCCTCAAAGCACCTCGTGGTGAAAGCTCGGTGTAGTTAGCCCTCTCTCAGAGATGGAGACGGTCAAACTCCTTAACTTCTCCAATTTAGACCACACATCTGCATCTCCGCTGAGATTCAGGGGTCTCCATCTCTTGTGCTGCTTTCCAGTTTTTCCCAGTTCTGATATACGTGGAGTTAATTGCTTTAAGTGACAGTGACTCATGGAAGGAATCTGACTCTGCCTGAATGAGCAACTCATTCTAGTAACTTGAATTTTCCAAGTAAGCTGGCTTGAGCTGCATTCTTGTTGTTGGGAGGATTACAGAGGAAAAGTGATTCCAAGATACAATACAGAGATTATTCTGGTATTTAATCTCTCTCTGACAGTTGCTTGGGGCAGAAGGCTCCTCTGGAACTACTTGCAGATGGCAGCTGCTTAGTTTTAAAAAGTGACAAATGAGAAAATTTGCTTGGTTGGTGGGACAAGCCATGAAAACAGAACCACATCTTAGAGTACTTGGGAAGAAAGGCGTTTTTCTTTCATCCCCTTTTGGAGCAGTAGACAATTACCAGTTGTCAGCACCTTTTCAAAACTTAGAAACTGCCTAGGGCTTATGGAACTGATGAGTTCTTAATTTTCACAGTAGGCCCTGATATGGCAACCACTGTCGTAACGCTTTAGGGGTTTCAGTTTTGATAGTGGATATAATCCTGTGTTTTTAGGGAGGGCCTGTGTAAGTATGAATTTTGTGTTCTGCTTGGCAGGGACTAGTGGAGTGCAACACTTTACACATGCTGTCCTAATTTATCATGATATAAAGGATAGATTTATTTTTAAACAGCAAAAGAAAGGTGTGAATCATAACACATTAAGGAATGAGAAGATCCCATGTGAGTCAGGATCCACAGTGTGTAATTTCTGTTCTCTTCTGTGTAATTAATAGTGAAGAAACTTTTGATTTACAGTATGTCTCCAGGATTTATAATAACTGTAGAAGAACTTACATAGATCCTGACAAAATTAGTCAAGCCATTTTAATTTTTTTATTTGACCTAAGCCCACTGGAGGAAAGCCAGTAAAAAACTGGGGGCTAAGAATGCTTTATAACACTAAATGTAGTGCTTCTTTCTGTAAATAAGCTCAGACTCTATGGATGTCTTTATGCAAAGCTAAGATAGTCTTAGTCTTGTTTAGATATTTGGGATTTTTCTGTTGTTTGTGGTGTCACATTGCTTATTACTGCATTGGGAACCACATGCTTTCTAGGAACTGGAGAAATTCCTTTACTCCTGTCCAAAGGAACAGTCTGCTCCAAATGCAGGAAAAACAAATGGCAGCAGCTGCCACAGTCCCAGGGCAATGTATAAATTACAGCTCCCACTGCCCCTTCCCTTGGCTCTTACCTGACAGGTGTGAATGGTTCTAGCATGTAAAGCATTGAGGCTCACTGGGCTGCAGCACTTCGCCTCCCAGTTCAAAGGACTGATGAGTGAGCACTGCTCCCAGATAACCGGTAGTGCCTTCTGGAGGACAAATGTGTATTTGGGAAAAGCTGATGTGTTACAGGTGCTGCAGAAAAGGAGGTGGAGGGAACTCAAAGTACAGCGGGTTTTGTTGGGGCTGGTCTATCCCACAGCCCTTTGTAAGAGGTGTGAGTGTAACTCAATCACTTGTCCTTTCACACAGGCTAAAGAACTGTTTCTAAAGGCTGGTCTGTGTGTTTCTAAAGTGTTACCGTGGGGAGAACCATCTGTGTTGTGCTTTGGGTTACCTCTGTCAGTGGCAGCCAAAAGTGGTTACCGTGTGAGAGCTGATCCAAATCAGAACTGAGCAGGCCAAACCAACAGGTGATTTGTGTGGAGCAGTTTCCCAGCCCAGCTCTCTGTGTGAGCACAGCAGCACCTGCACAGAGGCAGGAAAGGCTGGGATCAGGTGGGTGCTTTGTGCTGGTATAAAGTGATTGCAGTTATGGCGTGTGTGTGTTTCCTGTCAGGGCTTTTCCTGTGTTAAACACTGCTGGGGAACCAGCTCCTGAGTGATGTGGTTGGCTTTGCCTGGGATTGCCATCCCTGGCTTCTCCAGAAACCATCCATCCAACCTGCTGTCATCTCCAGTGGGTGAGGTTTGCATGCCTTGTCTTCCTCTGAGATTGGAGCACAGTTCTTTTTCTGCCCGGAGGGAGCCACTTGTGCTGTGCCTGGATTCAGGGATCTCTCTGCTGGAAAATATCCTGCTCTGTATTTTGTGCCCTCCTCTGCATATTTCTTGTTGATGTATTAGTGGGGTGGGTGGCCAGCTCTTCCCAGAAAGCATTAATAAAGATGTAAGCAGGCAGCACAAGTCGATGTGAAAGGCTAACAAAGCTTGTTATGGCAGAAGGTTTGGAGTGGACAAATCTCAAGTCATTTGTTGCAACTGAATCATGTTCTGTGGGGGTGGAAGTGTTCCTTACAGCCCTGCCCTGCCTTATTTAAATATTTAAACATTTAAATACAGCAAGCAGCAGCAGGGCCAGTCCCTTTTCTGTTGCTCTGTATCTCCAGTGCAGTCTGCTCTGTATTGAATTCCTGTACTGGAAGGCAGTAAAGGTTAGTATTTAGAACTCCTGTGGCATTCATGCACGCATGGATAGCTCTCCCTGGCAGCTTTTTTCTTTAGGAAAGCACTTGGTCAGGTGCCAACGTCCAGCTTCCCTGGGACACTCTCAGCCCTTTAACTGGTACGGTGACCTTGGGCCAGCCTGGCCACCGCCCTTCCTGTGATTCAGTTCAGCAGCTGATAATAAATGGACGTAGAATTTGACATTTTGGCAGTACCTTTGGAGTGCTGCAGTGTTTGCCCTCTGGGCAGTGAGGTCCCAGGGCTGGGAGGTACAGCAGGCTGCAGTCACTGAAAGCTTTGTCACTGAATGGGCAGTGTCACTGCTGGTGGTGAAGAATGTCGTGTCAAAATGTGTTGTGATATTTGCCAGGAAATGGAGAGTCCATGAATGACTAAAAAGTGCTCCGTGACACAGCTGTGGTGGCACTCAGCCTGCAGGCTGGGCTCTACAGGCTAGAGCTGTGCCTTCAAATCTGTTTTGGTAATTTCTTTTGAAGGCACTTTTCTAGTAAAATTTCACCACAGAGTTTGCTATGAAGATGATGAAAGGTCTGGAGGGGAAGTCCTATAAAGAGCAGCTGAGGTCACTTGGTTTGTTCAGCCTGGAGAAGAGGAGACTGAGGTCAGACCTCACTGGGGGCTGCAGCTTCCTCGTGAGGGGCAGCACCAACCTCTGCTCTGTGACCAGGGACAGGAGGAGGGAGCAGCTGGAGCTGTGCCAGGGCAGGTTTAGGTTGGATACTAGGAAAAAGTTCTTCTCCAAAAGGTGGTGGGGCACTGCCCAGGCTCCCCAGGGAATGGGCATGGCCCCGAGGCTGCCAGAGCTCCAGGAGGATTCGGACAATGCTCTCAGGGATGCACAGGGTGGGATTGCTGGGGTGTCTGTGCAGGGCCAGGGGTTGGCCTGGATCATCCTTGTGGGTCCCTCCAGCTCAGGATATTCTGTAATCTGACTCTGTATTTCCTTTTAGTGTTCTGGTGTCTAACCAGAGATTTCACCCTCCCCGAAGGTAACGCAGAGATGTGCTCCTAACCTGGGTTCCAGTGCACACTGGAACAGGAAAACAGCCTTTGGGGAGGGGGTTTGGGGCTGCAGGGAGACCTTTGTGCCTTAGCAGCTGAGTTTCATTAGGCAGAGTGATCCCTGTGCCTTCTGCCAGCTGACAATCACCAGGTGTATTTGGCCATTTTGCTAATGAAGAGGAGGATTATGGAAGGAGCTGTAATTCAACTAGGGAGCAGTGTTTGTCAGAGGATTTTATTGAGCTTGCAATTGCATTTTTCTTCATTACCATATACTCAATATTTTATGGTTGTCTTTATGTCTGTTTTCATTGCCACCTGCTGCCTGGTCTAGAGGGGATATTCCTGTCCAAGAAAGAATTATCTTTACTTCAGCATTATAATGACAAACTGGGAACAGAAAAAAGGGTAAACTCAGCTTTCACACTGCGCATATTGTTCATGGCTGAAGGGTCCAGTTAAGTCAATGTCCAATTATATAATGAAGAGATAGTGATCTGTTTAGCTTTTCAGAAAATTAAATTCCACTGAAACAATATAACTGGGACTATGGAAGTAGGAGGAAAACTATTTTCCATTCTGAGGCAGGCCTTTGTATAGAGTTGGGTTTTTTTAAACTCACTAACAGTAACTAATAACTTGTACATTATACAGCCCACACTGAGTCATTGTTTACTCAGGGAAATGACTTTCAACAGCCAGACTTGTTTGCGAAGTTTAATAACTAAAATATGCAGTTCTGTGCTTTACAAGGCTGCACACTATAATCAACATTTGGGAAAAAACAAAACCTGGTGCATATTTGCAACACCACACAGCACTGCATTACAAATGGTGCTGCTGCAGCTCAGGTTTTGATCTGCAGTAAAAGCTGGGGAGTCCAGCGGTGTGGTTTGGAGAGAGGGAGGATTATTGCACAAATTAGTGTTGGGCTTTTCTAGAGTTTTATTGAATCTTCCAAATTAGAGACCAGGAAGCCTTGTTCTGTGTCCACACATCTTGTTTTAAATAACAGGTTGTTTTCCACTCTTAGGACTTTTGGAGTCTGTTTGAAATTGCCTCTTATGCTTCTTGGGAGGGAAAGCCACACCTTTGCGCCAGGAGTTCTCTCTCTGACAGAATTGGAACTCAGACAGCAAAACAGATGTTTCTTTTGCCTCATTTGAGTGAGCACTGGAGTTCAGTTGTGAGCTTTTCTGCCTTTTCCTGACTCATTATCTGCTGTTCTGTGTTAGCACAGGGTTTTCTCATCGATGTCACAGGAAACTTCCTTCCCCACCCATTGCTCCCGTAAAGGTTTTAACAACAGCCAGGGTTTGTGTCCCTGGTTGGTTTTGGGGTACTGAACAAACAATTCCAAGTGCAACAACCAGCAGAGCACCCATCACATTTCTCAAGTAAACCAAGTGCTTGATTTTAAGTAGTGTATTCAAAAAGCTTGTTTTTGACTTTTCCCAAAATCACAAGCTTTTTTGGACACAATTTTGTTGGAAAATAGAAAGGAAAACTTTGTCTCGTGTGAAAATGGAGGCGAATACAAAATATGTGACTTGCAAAATCCTCATTTTATTTGTGCATGGATTTGTTTGCTCTTACAAGTGGGGGAGGGGATCAAAAAGCAAGTTCTGCAGAGAAGTACAAAGTGTGTTTTTGTGTGTGCCCAACCATAGCACTCTGTGGGAACACAGATGATATTTAATTTTACTGAGCTTCTGTCCAGAAGGCTGGTGGATAGCACCTGGGAGCAGCACCTTCTGGAGCCATCAGCAAAGCTTAGAGCACCCAACTTCTACCATCCCAGAAATTCTCATGTTTTACTTTTTTACTTCCATTAACACAACTGTACATTGGTGTGATAATCCTAGCAGGATTGGAATTACTGGGGGAGCCACCAGGTTTCCTTGGGCATAAACCCAAGTCGTTCTGACTGCAAGATGTCAGGATGGACATGGATTATTTCTGGTCAGCTGGGGTGTTGGAGAATTATGGTTGCACATATCAAGGTGAAACGTGGTTGTTTGGGAAGGGAATTCACAAATTCATAACCTTTGGGGGGTTTGAATATTCTGTGCTGGCTGGAGGGATGGGAGTCTGAGAGAAAACCAGAGGCTGAAAACCCAGAAGGAAAAGTGGAGGCTGAAAAAGGGTGGGAGACTAATAAGAAAAGCAGGAACTGAAAAGGAGTGGGAGGCCAAAATGGTGTGGGAGGTCAGCAAGGAAAGTAGAAGCCAAAGAGTGGAGGCTGGAAAAGTTTGATGGAGATAAAGATGTGTGGGAGGCAGCAAAGGTGCTGAGGCCAAAATAAGCCCATATCAGAGCTCTGATCGATCTCATTTTGCTCTGTTGGCCTCCACATCCTCCTGAAGAAGGGGACCCACAGACTATTCGGCTGAAGAAAATTAAAGCTCAGCTTTATGGAACAAGTTAGGGACAAATACCTATTGTCTTGCCTCTTACTACTTCAGTTGGTGCTTAGTTTCAGCACCTAAAAATTTGATTTCCAGCAGAAAGCATCTCTGTAAGTTGTTTGAATCTTGATTGTAAAAGTACTGCAGATGAGCTGTGGTGCTGCCTGTCAGTTCAATACCTTAAAATGTTGTCCTTTAAGATCACCAAAGAGGTGTCTCCTCAACTCACAGAGACAGCACTCTCATGACTGCTTTTGCAGGGATTTGAGAAAGCCAGGAGGAATTTGGGATAATTTGTGCACATTCAAGAGGCATTTCCAAACCAGGTGTGTTAAAGTCTCTTAGAACTTTTAAGAAAAACAACATAATGAAGAAATACATTGTCTTTTCTCTTTGCCTGATATAATTAAAGAATACAAGGCCTGATGGTTATGAGCCATTTACATATTAGGGTAAAGCTTTCAGGCGTTATTTGAGTCAGATATAAACTAATCTGATTTGAGGTATTTGTGTCTTGATACGAGGAAGAAGCATAAAGGAAAGGAGAGTAAAATAAAAGATGAGCTGCACTTCCTGGAGAGAAAAGCAGGGCATGGCTGGAGCTGGCAGGTAGTGGGTGCTGGGAGGGAGTGAGGACTTCCCTGCTGCTCTGGCAGGCTGGTCATGAGGGCTCCATGTGAAGAGGAAATGTTGCAAGAGATGTGGTGTTCTCTATGCAAAAACCCGTGCGTTGTGCAGGAGGCTGTTTGATCTCTCTCCCTCGCTCTTCAAACTGAAACCTGACCGGTTGCCAAGTGTCTGCTCTGAAGTTTCCGGATCTAGGTGGGGACAGGGGAGTTCCAACTGTACCCTGAATGTGTTTAACTGGCAGCTGCTGGTGTCCAAAGCCCTTGCACTGGGAGGAAAATTCCACGAAGTGGCTCCGTGTAGGATGAGAATGTGAACTATGTCCAGGCTCACGGCCATGAAACTCACAAGCTGCGCTCCTCTAACTGTTTATTTTTTTCTGGAGGCTTCGGTTTAGTTGGCTGTTTGTCACTGGGTGCAGCTTTGCTGGAATGCTGCTTGCCTGCCATCAGAATAGGGAGCACCTGTGAAAGGATTGTGGTGTCACCTGAGAGGAAGAAAATCAGTGTTGCTGCAGGGTGAGTGTACACATTCTGGAAAGAAATCTTTGTACGAGCAAGTTATTGCCTTCCAAGGAAAAATCAGGTTGTGACAAAACTTTTTATTTTGTAGAGTTAACTTTGGGTGTAAAGGTCTAAAAGTAGCTGTCAGCTTGGTACCTGGCTGCCTGCCTGTTTCGAGCAGTGAATTTCTCTGTGCTGAACTCTTGAAAGTGCTTTTCAGGCCACACTTCCACTGGTCTCAAATTATCTTAATTGCAAACCACTTATCTGAGCTGATGAGTAGTTAACACAAATGTGACACAGTGCTTGTTAGAGCAGAAAATCAATCAGCGTTTAGTGTGGGCTGGATTGACATTTGTGGATTGATAGGGGATGGGAAGGTTCATTTGGGTCGATAAATGGCTCAGTGATGGTTGTGTGAAGTGAGCTGCTCCTCTCCTGTGTGCTGGCAGCCAAAATCCACCGGCATCAGCTTCATTTCTAAAGCCAAAATGTCCGTTTTTGCAATTTTTTGGAGCAGCAGAGCAGTGCTGGGACAGGATCCCCAGGTGTGGCAGGTTAGGTGATTTCTGGTGCTGCTCCCCTGCTCCTGGAGCACTGCAGCTGACAGGCTGCACCTCTGGTGGCATTCCTGGGCTTGTCCCCAGGCTCCTGGGGGTGATGCTGTCCATGCATCACTTCTCCAGGATTTCAGTGCTCCAGGCAGGAGGGTGTGCAGAGGGGAGGGGATGAACAAGCAGCCAGAGAGTCCTGGAGCTTCACCCATGTCACTTCCATGAAATGCCCTTTCTTTATGTATTCCCCCAGTATCCAAGATAAGCTTACACTGATATAAATTCTATTTAGAATCATAGAATGGTCTGGGTTGGAAGGGACCTGAGAGATTGCCTTGTTCCACCTTTCACTAAACCAACTTAAATTGGTTTCACTGTAGTTCTCCACTCCCTGCCTTGTACTTGCAACCATTTCAGCCTTTGGGGAATCATCTTAAACGAAGTTGAGGGAGCAGTGGTGAAGAAAACATTTTCTATTTGTTTAGTTCCCTGAACTGTCTGGTCAGAGCTGAATGGATCTTAGTCCCAGTCCAGAGGGGGAGAGGGCCAGGACAGGCACAGCTGGGACAGAGGCTGTGTCACAGTAACATCAGCTGTCCAGGCCAGCTGACAGCAGCCTGGGACTGCCCTCGGGCACCTCGAGGACACTTTCTGTGCCCTTTTCACCTTGGACAAGTGTCTGGAATGGAATCATGTGGGAATGATGGCTTGTGTGGCTGTTCTGTTCTTACGCTACTGTGTTTTGATCCTTGAAGTCAGTGCTAGTGAGAAGTTTGTTTGCTAGAAGATTCTGCAGTCACACTGGGGGACTTTTGTGCTCTGATGTGTGGGCTAATTGGCACTAAAACCTCCCAGCATGTGGATGTGGAGCTAGGCCAGCTGTTTGGAACAGAAATGCTAATTAGTTGTTTTCTAAATGTTGGTTTTATCAAGGTTTACAAACAGAACAGACAATCTCCACTTCACTGCTCGTAATGAGCATTCCCAAGCTCCCACAGTCCCAGCTCCTGAACAGTGCAGGAGCACCTGCCCATGGAGGTGTGGTGTCAGATCAGGTGGAGAGAGGCACTGAGAAATCCTGCCAGGCTGCACACGCTCGGACACAGAGCCAGGAAAAGCTGTGTCTGTTGTGCCTCTTGCCAAAGCAGCCCTAGAGTGGCTGGGATCCAAAATGGGGAGTAGGGCCCAAGGCAGAGGGGTCCAGCTGGGCACTGGTGTCTGGAATATTTTGCTCTCTGCCCCTTCCCAGAGCGTTGCTTTCCATGGAAGGAGTTTGGGAGAGCCAGTGCACTGAGGGTCAGGAGGGAGGACACCTCACCCAGGTGAGGATGCAGGGATTCCCACTTTTGCCCTGCTTTTCACCAGGTGTAAAGATCCAAAGGAGCTCTGAGCCCTGTGGGACTCTAACAAGGCATTTGTGGTGGGTTGTGGGACAAGGTTGCTGTGTTGTGGTGTCTGAGCATGACGTGAGTGACACAGGCAGAGAGGCTGAGGGAGAAGGAATTAATTCTGCTGCCAAAACCTTCCGTGCGAGAGGTCAGATCTGGCTCTGTGCCCACTCTGGGCATACGTGCAGGTTCCTGCAATTTGTTGCTGTCACCACCAGCAGTGGCACACAAGGAAACAGAATTTAAGAATGCCATCCTGCAACAGAGACCTCAGGAGGCTATTTCTAGATGGAACTGAAGCTCCGTGTGATGTAGTGGACTGTAGCCTCATTGTGAGGGTGGAAAACAACCAGAAGTGGTTTGCACTGGAATTCTTTATGCTGTAGTGGGCAGCTGGATTAAAATGTTTTGGAGCTTTGCTCCTTTTTGATGCCGTACCAGCTCTGTGGGTGAAGAAGCTTCACAACCAGCAGGTGAGCTGGAGTGGGTTAGCACTTGGAAAAGTGACTTTTGGAATAGTGGGGTTTAGCCTTGCAGCTACCTGCGTGCAGCTACTCCTGGGACCCATCAGCTGTTGAGGAATTTGTCAGCTCACCAGACAAGTGTGTGCTGCCTTTCACACACAGCAGGAATCCCGAGAATGCAAGGACTCTCAGATTCCAGCTCTGTACGGCCCTTCCCCTCCTGCTCCGGGGGCTAGTGGAAGCAGGAAAGGCGGTCAGGCCTGAAATCCAAAGTCTGAGGAGAGGAATTAGTGGATGTGCAGCAGATAACGCCCATCACTCAGTGCACTTTGCCACTCCCACTCCCCCCTCCCTTGTGGAAAGTCTGATTAAAGCCAGCCGCTCCGCCCTGGCTGTCTGAGCCATACATCCATGCACAAATGCCAGATTCTCTTCATTCCAGGCTGCTGACTTCAAGAAGGACTTGCTCTGACAAGCTGGAAATGAGGGCTGGCAGCTTCGTCTGCAGCTCAAAGGCTTTATCTCTCTTAGACACTCTTCCTAACATTTCCCACAAACACTGCTCTGCTGGTAGGAGCTGTTGCACACACAGGATCCATCAGGCACTTTGAATAAAGCCTTACCTTGTGTAACTCTCTCAGAACAGGCAGGGAACACTTCACAAAGCACTTGGCACCAGGCCCGCAGCAGAGCTTGCTCTCCTTGTGCTTCAGCCTCATTATCTGGGGAGCAGTAGGAAGAGTCAGCTCAGCCTTTGATTCTCCTGTCCCCCTACCAAGCCCTGCTGTTCTTTCCTCCACAAAAATCCTACAGCCCAGCCTCCATCTCCCACTTGGACTATTTCCAGCAGCTGAAAGCTGGCAGCTTTCCATCATCTCCAGCTTCCACACTGTATTCTGATGGTTCTCCACCTCGGCCTGTCTTTCCTCTCTGAACTTCCACCTTGACTCCTGCCCCACTGCTCCATGACAGGTTCTTTGACTTCCAGGATTGTCCTGGCTCCAGCAGCAGCTGCTCTTTCCCTGCTGTTGCCTCCCAGCGTTGTTGCCTCACTGCTCCATGAGGGATGCCAGCTGTGTCCACCTGTTAGGGTTGTTTTGCATGTGCTTTTAAGCAGCTGCTTCTGCTGCGTTTGCAGCCTTGAACCTGGAATATTCATATTCCCTGGCCTATCTCAATCAATTGATGAACTCAGCCTTCACTAAATGCTTTCCCAGGGTGAAATCTATTTGAGAGATGGAATAATGGCTCTAGAGAACCTGCAAGGTGGCCAAGCTCTTCTCTGATTGCTGTTTCTGTTTCAAAATCAGTATTAAGAGCAAGTGTACTTTCCATTCATATATTTAACATGTGAAATGAGATAACCTTAAGCTTGATGCAGTAAGGTGTGCACCCTCATAAAAAATTATCATCAATCAAATTTGAGTCATCATTGTGGTTGTGATATGATTTCTGCTTAAAAGGGCATCTTTGATGTCATCACCATATTGCTTCAGAAGCAGCTTTGCCAGTGTTATTTTAGGTTGGGGAGGGTGTGTATGTGTCTATAGCTTCTAGAAACTGTAAGGCCAGTGTCAGATGTCTGCCCAGTGCTTCACAGATTGCACAAGTGGCTGTTAGCAGACAAAACTCTCTTTTTTTTGTCTGATTTTTGAGGGAGGGCTGTTATCAGAGGGCTTTAACTTATGGCCATATAACCAACCCTGCTGAGCAGAAAAGGAATCCCAATGATATCTGCTCCAAATGCTCTCTCCTGAACATGGGGCTGTGCTTTCTGGACATTGTCTGAAATAAGACTCGTGGAACAAAAGCTCTGATTCCCCTTTATGAAGCTTGATACAGAGCACACAGCTCTGGAGCAGCAGGATATGAGAATTAGAATTGTTGCAGTGAGGATTTTGAACAAGAAGCAGGCATGGAGTACCCAAAGCATTTAACCTCCGTGTTTTATTCATCCTGCAGCAAGTGTAATTTAAAGTGGCACCTTTATAATTGATGAAGTATCTTTTTACCATTTGTTTAATTACCTGTTTCAGTGTCTAGAAAGCAGCAGATCAATAATTTACAGTGATGAACTTCCCTGTGTCTCTGTTTTTCTACTTCAGCCGTGCGAACAACAGCTCCTGAAACAAACCCTCAAATATTGATGCTTTCCTGTAGGTGATAGAAAAGAGCTTAACCTTTTTTCCTGCCACAGGTGCACTCCAACACTGCTGAAACTGAGGGCAGAGCACTGACCTTGGCAAGGCAGGGTTAATTTAGGGCTTGCCCTGCATATTTTATCAGCTCTCAGCTTTTTGCAGCCTCCTTTCATTGTTGGAGAGTGATGAGGGCTCCTGTTGTTGCTGTAACAGCAGATGCTGCTGCCCTGGCATCAGGAGAGTTGTTAAAAAAGAAAATTTAGGCTAACAAACCAAAGCTGCTGCCCGGGGTTTATATGTATTTCTTACATGATGGGGTTTGATAACAAATGTTGACTTTTCTATGGGAAATACCTACTCTTGAGGCTCTGGTTAGAGCTCAGATCCCCTCGTGGTCCTGCAGCACCTCCTCAAGGGGAGGTCCTTGATCTCTCCAAGAGGACCTACAGGATCTATACCTGTCAAATCAGAGGAAAAAAAGTGTTTCCTTCCCAGTGGGATGAGCCTTCAGACAGTTCCTGTTGTGGTCCTGGCTGCCATGGACCGTGGGGTTTCTTCACAGAGTGTCAGAACAGACGATTTGAAGACACCCAACTTCCATGAGATCTCCAAATCCATGCATTTCTAGCAGGATGATGAGCTCTGCTTTCAGACTCCAGTTTCATACCTGTGATTCTTCTCGCTTTTTAGAGCCAGGACAAAGATCTTATTTCTCCTGGAGCTGCCTTTGAAACTGAGCAAACAACTTAGTGACTGCATCCTTGGAGTTGGTCTGAAAAACAAACAGGAATACATCCCTTTCCTGTCTCTTACTCTTAGGAGTGCCAGTCCTCATCTCCTGTTGGAGAGCAGGGTGCTGTGGGACAGCTGGCATTTCTGTTAATGTCACAGCTGTCAATTCCTTCAGCATCTCCCCTTTGAGTTGGAGCTCACAGCCCAGAAGAAGGTTTTGTTCATAAGATAGGTGTAAAGGGTCACGAGGAAGATTCCTGGGCCTGGTGTGTCAGCCTCAGCAGGGTTTGTGCAGTTTTGCAACCGCCCAGTGCAGGACCAGGAGTAAATCAGAGAAAGAAAAAGGGTTCGGACCCAACCACAGCTGCGGAATGAATGTTTCCATTCTCTGCAGAGACCCATGTTTACCCAGATGTGGAACACGCATTCCTGAGAACCACAAAGGGATGGACTCCTTCGTTGTTCTTTAGTGTCTTTGTTTCTGATTAAACTGATGTCTCTGGTAATGCAGAAAATTTGGAAAATGCAGTGAGCAGGACTGTGTAGCTCTCAGGAGGGAGTTGAAGCTGTCTTGGAGGTGAGATATTCCTTACAATCCAAAGGGTGCTAAGTTGCAAGCCAATAACTTATTTATTTTTTAACATCAGTGCCATTACTGCTCCTTTTACATTAAAAAACCCCTTGATTTGAGGTGGTTTTGGTCCAACAGGAATGTCAGTTTTTAAACTCTTGGAAAACAATATTCTGGATTGTTTGCAGGCTGATGCAGGTGGATGTGGGATACCCTTCTGAAATGATGGCTGTATTTTGCAGGCAGCCTGGAACACTTTTGCCACTGTGATGGCAACTCATCATTCTCCGTGGACCTTAAGTGACGATAAATCTATTTTGGGATACGAAAGATTCACCAAAGCATTGAAGCCCGTCCACCACAGGCTCTTTGGGGCGGAGCAGTCCGAGGAGATGACCTCAGACACAACACCCTTCATCTGGTGGCTTTTCCCTTGGTTTGCAGCAGCAGCAGCAGCAGGGCAGGCAGGGGAAAGGGAAGCAGCTCAGACATCAGCTGCAATATCATCTGCCCACGTGCTCTGCTCACTGCCAGCCCTGAGCCTGACACGCTGCCAGGGCCAGGCTCACTGCCTGGCTCCTCTCCTTCCGTCTGCCTTTGCAAACTGCTCAGACCCTTCCTCTTGAGCACAATCTGGAATTTCTACAGCTCATCCAATATTCTTATTTTGGGTTCATGATCTAGTTGTTGAAACTCTTTCCTTAAACTTTTCGTAGGGGGCTTGTGCCATCGCAGGCAGTGTAAAGTGCTCTTTGTTCCCATACAAAGAAGGGTTTGAAAGAAGTTCAGTCTCATGTGTGTCACTAATAGTTTTATTAGAACTGACTTATAACTTTTCACTGCCCCAAAATAACTGCCTGCCTTAGGCCAACAAAGTCAGTTTGCAACAGAGGAGAGAGAGAAAAAAAAAAAGAAAAAAGAGAAGCGGTGGAAGTACAAATTGTGCCTGTAAACTCTTCACTTATAAATCATTAAATTAGAAACTGCTCCACTTGTTTGAATGTCTAAAGCACTGAAAGTGCCTTTTTTTTCTGGGCTTACAGAACTTAGCTCCACTTGGGAACTTGGAGTTTGTACAGAATTGCTACCTCTGCTTTAAAGGAGGGTCACACCCAGAAGGAAAATAAGAACTTGTTACTCCCAGGTATCACCCAACGCTTGCAGGTTGCTGACTTGGCTTTTTTCCCTGAGGAACCTGTGGATATTCCATGGAACAAACCTATGGCAGATGCAATTGCCAATACTAAATGTTGCTCATAGCAATATATCCCTAAGTTTCAGGTAGAAGTTACACTGATATCCCAGCTATTACACTGATATAAACATCTTTATTCTACTATAAACTGTCCATGCTAAGGGATTTTGCTGTTACAGTAACAGCAGAGGGGAGTAGGGTTAGTTATTTGTTGGGGCATCACTCATGTACCAACAATTTTATTAAAAAATCCAAATTTAAGCAAATATGTTCCATATGTGAGCCTCTCTTCTGTGCTTTTCAGGAAAGTTTTAGTCATTTGACCTTTATTCTTCTGACTTTGGAAGCTTGAATATACTCATAAAATCTAGCTATTACCTGTGCTCCAGTCTCCACGTAACAGAGAAGTTCATGGCTTTGAAAACAAATTAGGAATTCCACGGTAACTTTATTCAAGCTTTATGAAAAGGAAAAGCTCCATGCTGCCTAAAAAGAAACAATTTCAATTGGCTCTTTTGGAGGGAGGTGTTTCCTTTTTAAACTGTTTTTCACGGTACCAATGATCTGCTTTTGGGTGTGGTTTGTTTTAATGTAAAGCTGCATGGGTGAAAGTTATCAATTAAAAGAGAAAAGGACAGGAGAGGTCAGTGAGGTTTAATTGTTTCCTTTAAAGGAGTCTAATATAGTTGATAAATTTGGTATTTGGATTTCTATAAAATGATGTGTGTTGCCACAGTTAAGAATGATGTCTTTCAGGTAGCCTTCCTTAGGTTTCAGATTTAACCTACTAAAGAAAATAAAGCAACTTAAACTTTCTGTTTTAGCGCTGGCAGTTCTAAACAGACAATTCCTGTATTTAGAGAAGAATTTTGCAATCATTGGGGGCACAGGGGAGGCTTGGGATCCTGTCAATACAGCATTAATAGGGGTGGATGAACTCTGCTTTCAGACTCCAGTCTCATACCTGTGATTCTTCTCACTTTTTAGAGCCAAGACAAATATCTTATTTCTCCTGGAGCTGCCTTTGAAACTGAGCAAACAACTTAGTGACTGCATCCTTGGAGTTGGTCTGAAAAACAGGCAGGGAATACAACAGTGTTAGGGTCCAGGCTTACAGCTGAGACTTTGTACTGACTTAAATCCACAGGGAGCTCGTTCCCAAAAATGTTTTTTCCAAATTTAACTTCCAGATACCACTGACCACAAGCCATACCAGCAGAGGCCATCTTGCTGAATTGCTTTATAATTGTTATGGAGCAACTGTTACATGAGAAAAGAGGCCTAGGAGCATTTTAAATAAGAGCTTTTTTTGTAGCTATTTTTCTCTAAGAGCCATAACCACTTGTGTTTCCCAGCTCTGAAAACCCTGCCTGTTGCCTGCTCTCATTTTCCCTCTTGCTGTGCAGTCAAGGATGTGAAGTATTTAACAGGACAAAAAATAAAGGTCAGTCTAAAAATCCTCCGAAATCAAGATGTCCCTAAGGATAAAGTCCAGCATGAAACATCCTCTTGGCACAGAACTGCTGCGTGCCCTGGAAGGCTTTGAGTGCACACTCTTTTCTGGCCAGGTGTTGTGGGGACAAGGCCAGGTACGAGGAGCTGCTGAGATCCTGGTGACACTGGAGGAGTCCCGTGGAATTGGGAATAATCGGGAATAATTGGGAATCTCAGCTGTGTTTTCATGGGGAGTGTGAAGCTCCCGGTGCTGTGATATGGAGAGACCTTTGCTGTCAAACTCTAATCTCTCATCAGTGACTCTCACAAGGGTGCTCTGGGTTGGGTTTTTTTTTTTTTGAGGCTCTCAGCCTAAATTTGCTGTGGCAAACTGAGCCCTGCAGCTCGAGGAGGTCTCACCAGCTGACAGGAAAATGTTGGCTGGGATGTGGCCTCACGTTCCCCTGGAAGCTGTGTCATTCTGCAGGGAAGAGCCATAGGATGTGGCAGGGCTGCAGATACAGAATTGTTTGTACATTTTGTCACAAACATCTCTTGCTGTCAGGGAGGAAAAAAAAAAAAACCAACAAAACTCTGGGTGATAAATCTGTCTAGCAATTTATATTGTGCTCGTTTCCGTGGCAGCTCTGGGGCTGTGTCAGGCTGTGTTTGTACTGCGAGCTGGGAGATCCTGGCCTTATCCAAAGACAAAGCAGAGATGGAAAGATACCCCTCGCTGGGAATCACAGGGAAGCCTTCCACTTCCACCACTTTCCCCAAACGAGGCCTTTGTGAGCATTGTTGTAGGAACTCCCTTTCATTTGGATAAGAAGGAGGAAAATCTGTCCTTTAACTGGGCTTGCAGGTTTGGTGTCTGCTGAAGGGATGGGGAAAAGTGTGTGTTGGAGCTACAGTGCCTCTGGCAGCTCTGCTGGGACGTGCACAGCTGCCTGTAGCTGCTGAAACTCTTGGCCTGGGAGACATTAATTCCTGCAATTCTGTGGGAACCCTGCAAAAATGAACTTAAATGGTGCCCAATGTCTTTGCTGTTTAAACCGAGATGAGTAAGAGAACTGTCCAGTGCGTAAAATATTTGTGCTCCATGGATCTGCAGCTCAGGAAGGGCAGGAAGGGGAGCTCTCAGCCTGCCCTGAGCATCAGCACTGCCCATGTCGTGCTTTGGGACGTGGCTGTGTCTTTTCCTGCCCTTTCGCAATCAGAGACGTGCTCAGCTTTGCATTGTAGGTGTTATTTTGTAGATTTAAAAGTCTATTCTGACTTTTTCCTGCCATGAAGAAAAGCAGGGGCAGGATAGAAGGACAGAGCAGCTCTAATTTGTCCATTTAGTTGCTATTTTGGGCTGTAGGACAAGACCCTGCTCAGCAGAGGAGTCACAGGTTAACTCTGTCCCTCTGTGTGGAGCCCTGGATGTGCTGCCTTCTCCTGATGTGAGCAGCCTGGAGTGTCCCTCCTCAGGATTCCTGTACATCCTTCTCCTCCAGACTGCAAACAGTTTAGTGCTGATCTGGCCTTATATAGTCATTTCCTATTATTAGAAACATTTCCTTGGGATCTTGCTCAGGGAGTAGCAGAGGGAAATCCTGTTTCCTTCATCTAACTTGCAGGCGAAGCACCAGTGCTCTCTCTTTCCTTATCTCGTGTGGATGGAACAAGAAGTTTTTGTTGTGATCTGCTTTCCAGCCTTAAGCCCTTTCTAACACTGAGCCTCTTTTCAGAAATGCAGGAAAAGAGATGTGAAGGAATAGGAACTGTCAGCCAGCAGTGTGAGCTGTAAAGTTTTGTCTGCAGCCTGTACGTTCCCTCTTCTTTTTCATCGTGTTTTCCTCACTCAGATTTAATCCTTCCTTTGGAAAACCAACTCTCTGTTCAGTGCTGGATTGTGTGAAAAGTAGCATGCTAGGATGTTTCACCTGAGAGTGCCAGGGATGGGCAGACAGCCAATGGCTGTGTTAAAAAAGAGGAACAACTTCAAATTAAGGAAGGAGAAGTTTTTGCTCTGCTTGCGACAAGAACGTGTTTTTAAAGGCACGGAGATATGCACAGGCTTTGAACACTTCATTTTTCCTGTGAAAACATTTTTTCCCCTTAAAAGGAAGCTGTAGGTCCTGCCACTGGGAGTGACTGTTTGGAAAGTCAGTCTGGAGGAATGCACATCAGCTGAACTGAGTCAGGCTGTTTGTGTTACCAGCTCCCTCCGAACCCCGGCCCTGCCGCAGCCGCTGCAGGGGAGCTGCTCAGGATGGTTGTGTCAGAGCAGGGCCAGAGCCATCACAGGGGATTAACTGGTGGGTTTAAACTTTGTTGTTGGAGTCAGTGCAACGATTGCTGTTGGGATCAGAGTGTGTTTGTGAAATCAGGGAAAGCCTGACAGGGCCGCAGCGCGCGTGAGCGGGAGCAGCCGCAAGCATCAGACAAACTGGCATCACGTTAAGGGCATCTGGTAATTATAAAGTGGGACTTTGTTCTGATGGCCTCTGTCAAAGCCAGCCAGCCATTTCTGTCTCACTGCTTCAGCAGAAAGCAGCAACAAGGAAAATTTATCTTAATTTGTTAGATTAACCCAGTTTTCTGTTTTCGCTCACGTCATAGACCCAGAATTATTGTGTGTGTGCGGGAGCCATAACTAAATACAAGCCCGTCATATGTGCTTTTTAATAAATCACCAGGGGCATCAAAACAGGGAACAGCCCTGGCAGAGAAAGTGTAGGAATCCAAGGAGACTGTGTGCATCTCCATTTTTTGTAATATTCCTTTTTTTTTTCATATTTATTTGTGAAAGACTGAGCTTGGGAAGAAAAGAAGTTTGGTGTTCTCACTGAGGAAGTTTTCTTGGAACAAACAAAACCAGTATTGACAGTTTTAGGCATTACAAAGCATAAATTAGAATCCAAAATAATAATCTGAATATTCTTTGTCTTCTGGTTTTTGAACCCTTTGGGCCACACCTCACTATTTTTAAGGTTTTATCTGTAACCCTGCAAAAACCTTCACACAGAATCGGGGAATTCAGGCAACTTGTGACGTCATGAAGTTTGCAGTAAAATGAAGGAACTTTCATCATCTTGAGGCACCTTTTGAGTGAGTACAATGAGCTTTTGGTTGAACCTTTCTAGGTGTGCAGTTCCATAACTGAGCAGGAATGTTGTGTCTCCAGGGGCCGATGTCCTCTGTTCAAACCTCTGTTCCTGACTACTTGTTTGGAGCACTCTTGAGAGGGGAAGAAATGCATTAATCCAAAAACTGGGTAGAAAAGAGACAATTCTTAGCAGAACTAATAATGTAGGGAGGAGGTTTTGCCTTTTTATCAAACCTGTTACAATATTTAGCATTGGCTCTTTGGCAGGGCGTTGATTTATCCTTATCCTGCAGTCAGGTGTTCATCCTCTGCTGGGCACAGGATGTTTTTCCTAAGTGGGACAAATGTCCCTCAGAACCTTCAGTTTCTGCCATAGGGTGTTTTAGGAATGTGAGGCATTTTAATCAGTTTTAGATCAGGATAATCTGGACAGCAGGACACATGTGACAGGTTAAAGACATTTCTATTTTTTGATTAAGATGTTCCTCTGACCTGCGAGAGGAAGGGCTCTCAAATTCCTGGCCTGTTTAGGGTGGTTTCTTTCCCATGGTATTTTTGCCAAGTGCTTTCTAATTATGGAATATGTCTTATTCTGTAGTTCTTTTTCAAGGCAGAAATAACGAATATTATAAAAATCCAGGAAGAAGACACGCACTGATAGATGAACTTGACACCTTTTGGAACAACATAGATGTGACCCACGTTGATTTTTGAACAGCATAAACCCAAGGCAGCATCTTGTACCTCCAGATTTATATTTTGCAGTGGAATCTGCACAGCAGAGGGGAACATTGGTTTGCTGATGGTGTTTTCATGGGGCCAAACTCCTTATTTTTTCAGCAGAGCCACTGCTTGCGGGTGTAGCTTAGCAAGTCACGCTCGGCTCCGCGAGCCTGTCGGAGCAGGGCTGACAGGAAAGGTTTCCAGTCCCTTTGCTTTGAATGTGAAATTGTATGCAGGGAATCAGCTGCTTATCTGCAACCAGCAGAGCAATCCCAGTGCTCTAATCCAGGGTTTAAATGAGTCACTCCTAACTGGTGAGGCCTGGAAAACTTGATTCATCCCTTGGCCTGTAGTTGCCTGTTGGAGTGAGCCAGACCTTGCCAGCCATCCTCAGCAGAAATCACAGACAAGGGCTGAGCCCAGGGAGAGTCTGGTTTTATCACCTTCATAATCCAGGATCAAGATCTTATAAAGTAAAATTATCTCTACTTTCCAACTTTTTTTTCCCCCCTCCTAATTTAGGCTAACCCCCATGCAGGAGTGTTTTCCTTGCCAGCAAAAGTTGGGCAGTAGTTTGGCTGTAGAAAAAAAGTATTTTGAGTAAAGGTCTTTCCAGTAAATAAATAAATAAAAGTGTTCTCCTGCATTAAAAAAACAAGGGAAATGCGTAAAAAATGTACTTCTTAGTGCTGGGCTGTTGTATATTCTTCTCTTATGTGGCATTTTCAGTGATGAGATGTGGTCTGAGAAGGGTTAGGAGGTGTAAACTAGGGGAGAGGTGAGGTTGTTTATGTGAAGATAACTGCTAATACTTAAAATTGTCACAGGAGTTTTACTGAATCTGTTGGGTTACGTTTAGACTGGTTTGAGGAGTGCTGGTGGAGCACTGACATTCTCCTCCTGAAGAATTAGAGCTGCCAGGCCACAGCTTTAATTACGCTTGGAAAACTCCTGGCTCAGGGCTCAGTGTTGTGTTTCAGTGATGGCTAATGTGGCTCGGTTTGGGAAATGGAGTTTATGTCACCTCTGATCTTACCTGTGCACAGGAGAGGGGCTTGGAGTAGTGTCCCCTTCCTTCAGTGCCAGCCCAAAGCTAAACCCTCCTCTGAGCCACGTCCTAAAGCTGCTGCCGTTAAAAATTCACCCAGCTGAGATAAGAAGTGAGCGAAAGTCCTGCCAAACAGAGTTGTGCAAGAACCACAAATAATGCTCAAAATGGAGTCTGAGAGGGCAGAGGAGCTGTGGCACTGCAGTGCTCTCAGCAGCCAAGCTCCATCCCAAATCCTTGGCACATTCTGCCTGTGTGCCATCCACCGCAGCCGGGATCTCTGGGATCGCTGCCTTGGGCCACAGCTAATTAGAGGGGAGTGCTGCACCCAGCCACTGACAGCATCTGCTACGTGTGTTTGCTTTTAAATTGCCTCCTCTGTGAGGGGGTTGAGGCTTTTTAGCTTTTTGGTCTAAACCTTTTTGCTTCAGAGCTTGACTCTGCCCTTCCTGTAGCAGAGTTTATGAAGATTTTGATAAGAAGGGAAGAAAACAAACAAATGAAAAACCCTTTAAGCAGAGCTGAGTGCAGATAGTGCCAGTCATGAAACATCAGCAGCTGAGCTTGGGAATCATTCCATGGCTCTGCATGTTCAGTGATTAGAGAATCTGCTTGACAGCTGACAATATGAATTGCCTGAAACACCTGAGGGGTGGCATCCTCTCTAACAGATTGATATCTTTATTTGCACTACCTATAACTCCTTTTAGGATGGATGCACAGCTTAGTCCATTGAGGAGCAAAATAAATAAAATCATAGAATAATTTTAAGTTGGAAAAAAACTTGTGGAGATCTCTGGTCCAGCCTCACTTCCAGGCAGGACCAATTTAGATCAGGTCGCTCAGACAGTGTCTGGTTGAGTTTTAAATATCTCCAAGGATGGAGTTTCACAACTTTTTGGGCCCCCTGTTCCAGTATTTGACAGCGCTCACTGTGAAAAAAATTTCCCAATAACTCATTGGAATTTCCCTTCTTCCAGCTTGTGTCCACTGTCTCTTGCTCTTTCACTTTCCCCTAATGCTGGTGAAGGCTGTACAGTGTTTTTGTCAGAACGCCCTTATCTCGGGCAGGTGGGTGGGAA
Organism: Melanocharis versteri; assembly: GCA_013397845.1. NCBI lineage: Eukaryota > Metazoa > Chordata > Aves > Passeriformes > Melanocharitidae > Melanocharis > Melanocharis versteri. The sequence goes on along the minus strand of VZTG01010068.1, from coordinate 175,059 downwards.
ATGAAGTTGAGTTTTCACACTCTTGCTGTAGCTGTGGCCATAAATAATTTTTGTGTGAGTCCGGAACACTGAGGCGCTCAGAGAGAGCAAAATGTGCAACTTCTGTTTGCAAGGGCTGGGGCCTGAGGGCAGCAGTGGCTTCACTGTGTCCTGCAGAAGGCTCTTACGTGGTAGTGCAGGTGATTTTGTAATCAGGACCTCAGAACTCGCATGGGAAGTTTATGAAGTATTTATGAAGTATTTTGAGTAAAGGTCTTTCCAGTAAATAAGTAAATAAAAGTGTTCTCCTGCATTAAAAAAACAAGGGAAATGTGTAAAAAATGTACTTCTTAGTCCTGGGCTGTTGTATATTCTTCTCTTATGTGGCATTTTCAGTGATGAGATGTGGTCTGAGAAGGGTTAGGAGGTGTAAACTAGGGGAGAGGTGAGGTTGTTTATGCGAAGATAACTCTGCTAAATACTTAAAATTGTCACAGGAGTTTTACTGAATCTGTTGGGTTACGTTTAGACTGGTTTGAGGAGTGCTGGTGGAGCACTGGGTGTTTTGGTGCTGGATGCTTCCAAATGAATCTGGAACAAAATGCTGCTGAGCCAGGTTGGATGGGGCTTGGTGGAGTGGGAAATCAGTGAAATTTCAGCTCCCTTCCAAACCAAACCATTCTGTGACTCTAAGTCCTTGTGAAGGCAAACTGCATCCAACCCCTGGACTCTTTATAGCCCTTCGATGTTGTGAGGGGTGATTCTGGGTGTAATGTCATTCCCAGGACTGGGATCGTGTCTTTGCTGTGCTCGGGGTGAGCTGGGGGCGGGTTTGGGGAGCCCTGTCCCTGCTGCTGTTCCAGGACAATAACTCGCTGTCCCGGAGCTCATCCCTTCCTGCCTGCTGGCTGTGGTTTGTGTGCTGGGCTCGGCCCCAGGTTTCCCAGAGCCTGGGATTACTTTTCTTTCCGTTTTCCCTGTCACTGGGCAGCGGGAGCTCCGCAGGCTGAGCGCAGCTGATTTCCCCGGGACTGCCTCTCCTGGCTGGGAGGGGAGTTCTCCTTCTCCTTGGAAAACGCCCTCTCCAGATGCTCCAGTAGGAGCTGGTGGGAGGGAGGGAGTTCTGACTGCGCTGAAAATGCCATGAAAAAAAAAAATTAAAAAAAAAAATAAGGCAACTGACAGAAGAGAGAAGTTGTCCTCAGATTGCTGCTTTTTGCAGCAGCGTAAACGGAGGCTCTGCAAGTGCTGCGGGAGCTGGAGGGAGGCAGAGATGAAGTTCAGAGGCGGGGTAAGGTTTATTTAACTCCTTTGGTGGCTTTGCAGCTTTCAGATGCGCGTCTGGTCTCAGAAGAAGAGAGGAGAAACATTTTCAGGGTTCCAGCGGGAAAGTGAGATGCTTTGTGGAAGATCCCTGTGTTGGAAAGTTGTGTGAGAGGGGTGAAATTGGGTAAAAAAGCTGGGGAATACCTGTTTGGAGCAGCGAGCCAAGGTGGGAGTTGGGAAAGTGGGAAGAGAAGGGGAAAGCTGTGCTCTGCTCTAGGAGGGAAGAAAGGGTGGAGCTTTCACTTGGGCACAGGGATGTGAAGGGACTGTCCTGGTTCTGGGCTTTGCTCCTGTCCTTCCCAGGGCTTCTGTCCCATTCCTGCCATCCTAGGGAATGGCAGGAGGTGCCTTCTTGAGGATTCCCTGCCACTCGGTTCCTCCAGGCTCTGCTGAGTTTGGGAAAACTTTGTCCATGTTCTGGCAGCAGCCAGAACGCCTGGCCCTGTGTCCTGCATGGGACAACCCCAGGAGCCTGGGAAAAGGAGTTTGTGGCAAAAGATTGAGAGGACTGGGATTGTTACCTGGAAAAAGAGATGAGTAGGAGAGGAGGGAATAAAAATAACAGTGCCACAGAGAACACAGAGCTCCTTTTTCTGTGTTGTAGCACAGGGACACTGAGTTAAGCTAAAAGTTGCCAAAGAGATGCAAAGATTATTTTGATACAATGAATAATTGGGCCGCGGAATTCACTGACTCTGGAAGATGTTGAGGTCAAGAATGAGGGAGTGTTACAAAAAAAGTATGTGTGCTTTTGCCTGGATAAGAATGCTCAAGGCTTTAATTGGTAAAGTGACCAAATTTAGGAAGAGATGCGTTGAAAACGTCACATCTGTAGATTTGAGCAATTCTCTGTTGAAGAACAGTTAGCATGGGGCTGGTGCATCCCATACCTGCTCAACCCAGAGATCCTTGCGTGTTTTCTGAAAAACTCTGGTGTTGCCCCCTGAGAAGGTGATGAAGAGAAGGGCAGAGCTTTTGGGGGACCTGCTGAGCCCTTCCCTGTGGCAGTGGAGTGGCAGGGTTTGAGAGGGTGTTTGTGCTGGCCTCTGGGGTGCTGGGGCCAGCAGCCCTGGGGCTGGAGAGAGCTTGGCAGAGGTGGCAGTGTGACAGTGTGACAGGCAGAGGTGCTAGCTGGGGAGGTGCTCGGTGTTCTCCGGGCTGTGGGGATGGAAGTGCCCTCCACGTGCCCCCAGAACGCTCTGGAGCTCTCTTTGGGAAGTTTGGCTCTCAGAGAGACACGGTGCTGTGAGAGGGAGCTGTGGGGATGGAAGTGCCCTCCACGTGCCCCCAGAACGCTCTGGAGCTCTCTTTGGGAAGTTTGGCTCTCTCAGAGAGACACGGTGGTGTGAGAGGGAGCTGTGGGGGTGGAAGTGCCCTCTGCGTGCCCCCAGAACGCTCTGGAGCTCTCTTTGGGAAGTTTGGCTCTCTCAGAGAGATGTGGTGGTGTGAGATGGTGCTGTGGGGGTGTGGAGTGCAGTGGGGAAGGGCTGGCAGTGGGAGCCCAGCAGGGCTGGGCATTCCCAGGGCAGGGAATGGGGCACAGGGGGTGCCCCAAAGCTGCAGAGGGCAGATGCAGGCCCTGGCTCTTCATGTTTGAGTTTCTGCCACCCTTCAGCTGCTCAGCTGGTCTGGAAGTCAGCACCAAAACTCACTTGAAGGGGCAGCAAGCTGAGGTTTTGCCTTTTTAAAATGCCTGTGTTAAATCTGTTAGTGCTCTGAAGCTGCTGTGGGATGCCCAGGCCTGTGGGCACAGGTCTCCTGAGCAAAGTGCCACCAGCAACATCTTTGAACCAGCAGCAGCTTGTGCCATCTGTTCAGGAGCAAAAATGTCAGCTCCCTAAATATAGAAATTCTGTGTATTTACTTTTCCAGCCCTGGTGATCCTTTCTGGTTTGCCTAGTTCATTTTTTTCTTACTGCTCTTTTATATTTAGCCTGTTGATTGAAATATTATTACCCCTCTTATGGGTAAACATTTTTCCTGTCCTTCAGATCAGTTCTTACAACTGCCTTTTCCTTTTCACTGCTAATTGCTTATTTCCTTACTCACCCCCCCACAAAGTAAAAGCTAGAAGGTATGATTATGTTATAAACATTGAACAAATAATATTACCTGCTTATTACCTCTATTTCAATTTGTCCCTACTCGAAGAGTGGAAAACTTCAAAATAATTACTTTACAAGAATTAGTCAAGGATGTAGCATTTCTATTTCTTTAATATAGTTCTTTTGAACAGCGTATTCTGGAGTTTCATCCTTCCATCTGGTTTAGGATGGGAACTATCAGAGGGAGAACCAAGTTCTGAGTTCCCTGACTCCAGACATTCCATTGTTGGTGATGTATTGGTCGGAAAGAAGCAAGAATAAAAAGTAATTCTAAGAAATGGTCCTTGAGTGGCAGCTGCAAGTTCAGGTTGTTCCCTCCACCTCTGCTGGTCTGGGTCACCAGAGCTGTTACCTGGTTTTGATCCCCATCCACCTGACAGCTCTGATTTTCCCAGGTTGTCCTTTGGGAAATCACTTCATTGGCCTTACATAATTAAAAGCAAAATAAAACATTTGCTTTCGTTATTTAATTTTTTTAACTAAACAAGCCAAATACTTGTCTTATCAATTATTATCTCAGCTCAGGTGGCTTCAGAAAGGGCAGACAAATCCCCGTGGTTGCTTGCAGGGGATTTTTATGGGAGACATGGAGCTGCCTCTCAGGGAACCTTCTTTCCAACCCAGCTGTTGACTAACAGAGAGAGTTGTGTCCAAAATGTGCAGCTGATTTTCAGCGTGGCAGGAGGGAGGAGGATCCTGAGTGGCTGCACTTCAGTCTGTCAGAGATTTGCTGGCAGAATCCCTGATTCTGGTCCACCTCCATCATCTTCATTATTTCTTTCCCCATGCAGAAGGCAAGAGGAGCTTTCCCATTCCGCACCTTGGGAATTGAGGACTTGGATACAGCAGTTGAATTTTGTCTGCTCTGCTGGCTGGCCACGTTGTGTCCAAGCCCTTTCCCAGGCTGTTGAGTGGAGTAGAAATCAAAGGAATTTTTTTCCTTCCTGCAGCTTTGGCATGACAGTGAAGAATGTCCAACCATCCATGAGACAAATGTTTTTTAGCTGCCACCTCCCCACGAGAAGTTCGTTCTTGGTTCAGGCTTGCATTGTCTTCCAGAATCTAATCTGAATTTCCCTTCCCACTCACATTTGGTTCTGGCCTGTTCTTCCGTTCCCGGCTTTGTAACTATTTCTGGAGCCTGCAGATCAATCATCTTGCACTTGATACCAAGATAAAGGTGCCTGCCTCTTCCCAGATGGAACCACTTCCTGGGCTTGTTCCAGGGAGAGTCTCCTGAGTGGATACGACCCAATCTGTAAAAACACATTGCCAGGAGAAAATATTGCAAGATACCTTTTTAGGTGTTGAAACAGAAATTCTGTTTATGTTGTGACTTTCCTTTCTGACTCAGTTGTGGAGTTTCCCTGCTCCATACAAGACCGTTCACTTTGGGAATTCCAGGTGTTTTCTCATGGATGCTCCAGGAAGGAGTAGGAATTGCTGTGCCAGCACGAACCATTCCAGTGCCTCTCTGAGAAGATCAAGCCTGGGAATGAGTCCTTGCTCCATGTTGGGTATTCCATGGCCATGGAGCAGCTGATGGACAAAGCTGGGGGGAGTTTCTTGCTCTGCTCACATCAGCCCTAATCCCCTGTGCTCGTGGCAGAGTTGCCCTCCCATCTTCCAGCACAAATTCCCCCAACGTGCTCAGCCTGGCTGACTCGAATCTTTTGGATTTTGCTGTCCTGTTTTTCGTTTCTGAGGTGTATTAGTTCTGCATGTCCTAAGCAGAGGAAAAACTTTATCATGCTTTGGCATTAAGCAGAGTTTAAAGGAAAAATATGTGTTTACACCTTCACAATCCCATGTCAGCGATTTCCCAGTTCGGTTTAGGAAACTCCTTGGTACAATCTGGAGTGGTTTTGTACTCCCAGGAGCTTGGAGGTATTTTCTGGTCTTGTTGACTCTTGTATGAACACAAAGAAAGGCTGGAACCCCAGCCAATGTAAACCTGGCTCTGCAGGCTGCATTCAGCAACCAATTTACACCAGCAGAAAGTCTTTCCCCAGATTGAATCCCGGGGAAGGAAAAGCCCTGTGGAAGCAGTGCTGTGGTGGTGACTGCGCTGCCCTGGTCCCCACCTTTCCACAGGGACTTTTCCCTTCCTGGCCTGGAGCCACCGTTGTGCTCACGGCCCTGGAGAAGACATTAAAAGCAAAGAGTGGGTTCAAACAGTGTGGGAATGAGTCCCTGGAAGCTGCCGTGGGGTGGCTTTGGGAAAAATGTGTTGGCAGGAGTCAGTTTGTGCACTCTGGGGTGGGAGTGACCCTCAGGACAGTGGGTTCAGCACGGGGTGAGAGGGGAGATGGAGGCACGGTGCTCCTGAGCCCACAGGCACCAGCAGCACATGGAGATTGCTCAGATTTTTGCCATTCCCTGTTTGCAGCCTGTGCTGGGTGTGGCAGTAGGTGTCTCCATCCCACAAAGGTCGGGATCCTCAGCTGGGTCCCCCTTTTGATCCCTGCAGTGGTGGAGGGAACGTGGTGGAGCTGCCCTAAATAACTGTCAGAGGGCACCTGTGCTCCCTTTGCTCCTTTCCCTGGCTCTGACACTCTCCCAGTCCCACAGGGAGGTGATGTGGCTCAAAACCTGGAGAGAAAACCACCAGATTCTTTTTTCCTGGTCTTTCTTTTGCTGGTTGAGTTGCACTGGTTTGGTTTAGAGGTGTTACCTGGTGCCAGCAGCAAAGCCTGGAGGAGGGATTTGATGCTGAGCTTTAGGCTAAACCCGACTTGCCTCTTAGGTGGAAATTTCCCAAACATTTAAAAGCAGCAGGAACTGGCCCTGCTGCTGAATCCTGCTCCTCCCTGACCCTGCTGTGGTTCCCCATCACCCTATCCTTGGCCATCGTCATTACATGTGGGACCAGTGTGGGAAAATGACCTGGATTCAAACAATGAACGAATCTGAGTGAGTTTTAATCCCTGTCAGATTTCCAGCCTGGTTTGTTGCACAAGTCCTGGGCCAGTGCAAGCCAAAGGGTGCAGCTGCACAAAGCTCCTTCCTCACTGTCACAGCAGCTTCCAGAAAAACTGATTTTCACGAGGAGGAGTCTGATCAGACCCTCACAGCCTGTGTTCTCCCAATTATCTGGAATAGACTCCCTGCCACAGGGCTTTCAGACTTTTCCAAGCTGATCTCTGGCCTGGAGCAGAGGATGTTGTAAATGTGTATCAGTCTGAGGTGGTTGGGCACAGAGAAATTCATGCCCTGCAAAGGCAGCAAGGGAATCAGTCTTGTCCCTAGACAAACTGCTTTAATGGTTAATTAGTTCCACTGTACCACATTTATCCCCCAGACTGGGTTTTCTAGCATTAATTTACAGCCACCAGATCTGGTGTCTGCCTGCTAACAGAAAATCACCAACATTTTGGTTATTGTAATTTATTCGCTGCCTTACTGTCACACTCATCATTCAGTAGGAGCATATGGTCATCACTGTGATTATTTTTTCTTAAGTAGTGTCTTTCCTCCCCACTTCCTTCCTTCTGCGTGGCTGTTCTGTTTCCATTTTGCAAAAAAGGGTTTATTTTCACCTCCTTTTATGGTCCATCTGTCGATGCCAGTGGCAGTGAAACAGTTAACACTGACATTTGAAGCTGGTGGTAGACTTGGACATATGCAATAAAGCAAAATGCTGGCATGGAGCAGTGCCTCTTGCTCAGCTCTGGCTTGTATTTGCACTGAACTTGGGCCTGGGAGGGTACGAGACTGAGTAGAGTTTATGTTCTGGAGGCTCTGACAGCATCACATCCCCTGGGCACATTAAATTCTCACCAAAAAGCCGCTCTCAGTCGCCTCGGTTTGGCTTTTGTTTTGTTTTGAGCCGACTGCAGAGCTGAGGTCGTTATTTTGTTCTCACGGCGAGAGGTTGGAGTTGAATGGGGAGACAAAAACTGGAGGAAACCGAAAATTCTTGCCCTTAAATGCCTGTCCCAGAGGAGGCGGCCAGAGTGCAATTTTCTGTGTTGGGAGGGGGATGGATTGGCTCTTCCCTCTCTGGATGTGCACAGCTGGGATCACTTTGTCCAGGCCTGCAGGGAGGGGCTGATGAAAGAGCTGCTGCAGTGACGTTTGCTGTGAAAGTCTTCAGGATTATATAAACTGGGATTAACTGTGCAAGGCTGGGAGTTTCTCCTCAGTCCTTGTGGAGGCAGCTGTGTTTTAGGACTGTGGTCGTAAACGTACCCAGTTGAAAAGTCATTCTTTTCCTTTGGTTTTGCCTTTGTTCTCATCACCTTGGCCAAAACCTGCTCCAGGATTGCACTGCTCTGACAGAAGGATTCCAGTTTCTAGGCAGAGTTTATTTCTATGTGATTTATCTCTGTTTTCCTTTCCTTATCTCACCACCTTCCTTCTCCAAGGGTTTTCCCTTTTCTCCTCACCTTGGCAAAGAGGGTAGAAGACAGCAGAGCATTTTGCTGAAGCTGTCAAGAACTTGGCTTGGAAAATTTTGGTCATTTTAGAACGATAACTTCGTGACAGTATCTGCAGAATTCCTTCCAGGCTGGGTGTTTCCAAGCTTAGAGCTCAGGCCTTCCAGACCATGAGACTAATTGGAAAAAATAAAACAGGAAATCAAATGATGTCTCTTTGTGGTGTTTGAGCCATTAGAGTGGGTCTGGATTTGAGATTTCCAGAAGGAGCTAATTTTCCTATCTGAAAACTGCTGGTTTCAGGCAATCACTTCTGCCCAGGCTTACAGGGAAGAAGCCAATTCGGACTGCATTTATTAATCATTTACCAAATCAAAAAAACATTTACCAAGAAATTGGTGAGTCAAAACAACTGCAGACTGAGGGGATTTGCACCTGTTTGGACCCAAACTGATATTTCAGGGAGTCTTGCTTTTAACAAGACTTCAAGTAAATTTTCTTCCTGGCCAAGGCTGGGTTTATTTTTTGCCCTGCCCACCATCAGTCCCTGTGGTTTGACCACTTGTACATCTTGGGAAGGTGCAGAAAGGAACTCTGTGAGTCAGTAAAAGTTGTCTACATCCTTGTGCAGGGTCTGGCATTCCCAGTTTGTGATGAGTGTCTGGGGTTGCTGTTGGTGCATGAGCCTGCTTAGGAACAGGACTTCTGGTGTTTGGGCAACATCCCAGAATATCACTTAGTGCTTTAGGAAAATGATTTAGGAGAAGGGTTCTTGCTTTTGTGAGCAGTTTGCAAAGTGAGAAGGGTTCAAGGAGATAAGGAAATGCAGGCAGGTGTGAGGCAGAGGCTTTCACATGTTGTGTCTCCTGTCTCTGGTTTCTGTGGTGCCTCTCATCTTCCCCATCTCTGTCCCTTGAGTAGAGATTTCCCCAGCAGGCAGCCACTGAGTCACCCCTGGGTGCAGATTTCCCCTCCCTGCTTTGCAGTGAAGTCAGGAGTCAGCAGACGAGTGCTTTCCACAGATGGCTGTGTCTCACCCACACCACGTTGAAAATGTAACCTTTAAAAGAGGGTCGGGGTAGGAGTCTCTCACTGCACGTTGGTGTCACAGTCTAAATTCAGTGGTGTGGGATGCAGAAATGCCCATTTCTCATTTCTTCTCAGTTTTCTCAGGATTTTCCCATCGGGTGCCTTGCTAAAGCTTTTGAATTGGTCAGCAATGTGGAGCTGTTTGCTCCTGACATGAATCATCATTAGTCATAAAAGATTCCTTACCTCGAAACAGCTTCCCGTTGTGAAATCAGAGAGAGAGGAGAGAACACACTTCAGTCTCTCTCCTGCTAAAGGATGCCTGGGAAAGGAAATCCAAGTTTTATTCACTTTAGCAAACGTTTGTTTGTTTGATTGATTTGAAGTTATTGGAAATTTAGCAGTAATTTTCCCCTAATGCTTGTCTTCCCTCAAAGCAATTAGAGCAGACACCTGATGCAGCGTTGGTAATCACTGAGTAATATTTTCAGCAGCAGCAGTGAGATTATTTTAATAATCTTGGTTATCTGGGGGAAATTGTGGTTCTTGTGGACTCGGGGAGCTGCCTGCAAACCCGCAGCCATCCCAACTTCCCCGTGCTTGTGGCTGCAGGGATTGGGAGCCAACGGCATCCGGCTGACCATGGAGAGCGCTCTGACGGCCCGGGACCGCGTCGGGGTGCAGGACTTTGTCCTGCTGGAGAACTTCACCAGCGAGGCTGCCTTCATTGAGAACCTGAGGAAACGCTTCAAGGAGAACCTGATCTATGTGAGTAGCATGGGGACAGTCCCCAGGGTGTCCCTCAGTGCCCTGGGCTGTGTTTGCTGTGTGGGACTAACTTGGCTTTGCTCTGCAGGGGGGTTGGAGATGGTGGTGGCAGCTCACACAGCCTGTGGCTGCTCGTGCCAGGACCAGGCTGGGGTGCTGCCGTTTGATGGGTGTAGGGACTCACTGCAGTGCTCCTCTTGGGATCTGGTGGCCTTTACAGCACTGGAAATCCAACTCTCACCTCATTCTTCCGTCTCCTGAATTCACTCACTTCCACCAACTCCAGACTTGAACTCCATCCTAAATATATATCAGAAATAACCCAGTGCTGTGGCTTGTTGGGAGCCCTAAAACCATTCGAGGTGCTTTTTACCCAGCGAGGATAACGTGGCTGGCACAGCTCCAGCAGTGCCACTCTCCCAGAGCTGAGAGCCCCTTCCCCAGCACCCCTGGCCTGTTTGGGAGCCCTGAGCAGCATCCCCAGCACAGCAGGACGGGTGTCCAGCCTCCAGAGACGCCTGAGCTCTGCCTCCAGACCCCCTGTAACCTCCCTGCTTTTTGTTCTGCTTTTCAGACCTACATTGGCTCTGTGCTGGTGTCTGTGAACCCCTACAAGGACCTGGAGATCTACACGAAGCAGAACATGGAGCGGTACCGCGGCGTCAGCTTCTATGAAGTTTCTCCTCACCTGTGAGTGGGTGCCAGCGCAGGTTTTGTCACTCCCACACAGCTGGGACACGTGAAAACAGGCAGCCAGGACTTCTCCCTGCCCCAGCTGCAGCCCTGGAAATCCTTGGGATAGAAAGGATCCTCTGGAGGGTGTGGTGTGAGGCTCTTTCTATTCCTGTTCCTCTCTCCAAAGAGGATGAGTTGCCTTTGCAAGAGCAGTATTTGGAAAGGGAGTTGGTTCCTTCCTGGCTGCAGGAACAGAGTTGCTTACCCAGCCCTGGCAGGACAGGAGTTCATTGTTCCAGGGTTATTTGGGGTCTCTGTGTCCGGGGCTGAGTAGGGGAAAGAGTTTCTGGTGTGTGGGGGTTTCTTTCCTACCTCTGCTGTTACTGCCTGACCAATATTTATCTGGTATTTCCCTTGTTGCTAAGATACCATCAGCCTGTTGGAACAAGGAATGTATTTATTTACATGGTCTGGCTTGGTGAGCATTCCCAACTTCCCATTTCAAAAAAAAAAAAAAAGTTTGAGGTTTAAAGTTATTTTTGAAAGCGTTTGAATTTTTTTGTCAGACTGGAAGAAAAAGATGACTGAGGGCTGAGGCCACATGGCTTCAAAATGGGGTTTTTTTCAGGACTAAGGGCCAAATTCTGAGCACCTCTTGGAGGGTTTTTTATGTTGTGTCGTGTTTTGTTGGGTTTTTTTTAAGAGATCTTGGAAGAGTAAGTGATATTATTTTTGAGCAAACTATTTGGGTTGTTTCTTATTGCTGGCACATAGCCCAGGAGAGTAAACAAACCAGAATGTGCTGCAAGCACAGAGAGGGGGAGAAACACCAGTACTTGGCACTTGGAGTTGGATTTGTTAGGACAAAAATGTGATTTTTTACTGTGTGATCCCATAGAGGGAGAATTAAACCTGAAAACTCTGCATTCAGACCTGCTCAGTTCACTTTGCCTGTGGTCAGGGAAGGGCTTCTGTGCCCTCAGATGTGAATTTTGGGACTCTCTGGGAAATCCTTGGGATTGTGGGTCTGGTTTTAAGTGTGCAGTGGGTACAGGATGATGGCAGTGCTCATGGATAGCACGAAGCACTGAGCAGATGTGCTTTAATTCCACTTAAATCACAGTGTAGCTGATTATTTCTTAGCCTTTCTTTCTCCTTTTAACAAGTCCCTTCAGAAGCTGTAAAATGTTCAGCTCATGAGTGAACCCTGGAGAACTGTGATCCTAGGTACTGCTGCTCCCATTGGGAAAACAGAGTTTTTTGTTAACTGTTTTTGCTGTTCCATTACATTATTTGGTCATTTTATTGCATTATTTGATTATATATGCATTTAAAAATCCTCTGAGGAGCATCAAAATGCTCCATCTGCAGTGTCGTGCTCTGGGCTTCTCCTTTCCCAGTAACTCAGGTGTCTTTTTTCCTCTTTCTCCTCTTCTAAACTGACTCTAGAAAACCAAAACACTACAAGGTCTCTGTTCCGGTGTCAGATAGTTCAAGTCTAGGCCTGAGCACGGAGTTTTCTGGGAAGTGCATCCCACTCAGAGGAGGGAAGTTATCCCTGTGGGCTTGGAACCCAGCATATTCCCAGAGATCTGTCACATCCTGTGCTGTTCATGGCCAGCAAGCGGGACCATGAACATATTTTCCTGCAGTGATTCTGTCTGTGCCGTGCGTGGCTGGAGCTCCTGGGGCCATAAAGCACCCCATAAAGCACGGGGCCAGAGGCACTTCTGCAGATCCCAATTAAATTTGCATTTATTCAGCTGTTTCCAAAAGACTCCAGAGGCAGAACCTGGATGGGAAGAGAGGGACGGGATGTGTTTTGTGGGGTGAGTGTGGAGTTGTGTTGCTAAGGGAGCTCATTGGTGTTGCCTTAGCACCAAGTATTAATAGACTGGAGAAGGCCACGGCTGTTATTTTGGTGTGATTATTTCTAATTAATAGCACAGCAGGAGAGTTTAAAAAAAAAAAAAAAAAGGAAAAATGAAAATAAAAAAAGCCAAGCTACTAAAAGGTTGTCAGGTGTGTGAAGACAGGATATCTGCTCGATCACCACGGGTGAGAGCTGAAAATGTCATTAGGGAGGCTGTCTGATGTGTGTTGTCCTGTTCCTGTCCCCCTGAGCAGTTGTCACCGTTGTCACTCATCCCGTGCTGCTCTCTGGTGTTGTAGGAGCGTGTGTGACTCTGGCTGTGAGGTCCTGTCTGCTCACAACACAGAAATGAAAGAAAAAGCAGCAAAGGAGGAAGCAGAAGGGCAGGGCTGGGCTCTGTGCAGGCAGGGGAAGTGCCTGGTGTTCGGGGCAGAGGGGACCTGCAGGATGCTCCTTGGTCTGTGCTGGCTTATCCAGCTCTTCCACCATCCAGGAGAAGCTCTGGAGCCACCCAGGCAGCAAAATGCAGTCGTGACCTTCTGAGTGTGTCATCACTTAGGAGATAAGCAAGAAAAAATACCAGTGCAGAACAAGGTGTTTCCTGAGTGTAAAACCTTTCTGACCCATGGGACCAGTGTTGAGAGATCGTTTATATTTAGCAAAACCAGTTGATCTGCACCATTTAGTCGGCTTCTACCTTTTCTAGTCATAAAAAAAAGCCAAAAGAGCAGCTTAAAAGGATTTGACAATTTGTGTTGTGACCCTGCAGAGCCTTGGCTCGGTGGCTGAGGTGTGAGCAGAGCTCTCAGTGCCGTCCTGTGCTGTCACCAGCGTGCGGGAGTTGTGTCATCTCAGCCAGCCCGTGGCCTGGGGCTGTTTTGGGGGGTGTCTCTGCCGGGATTTCAGGGGCAAACACCCTGATCCTGGCTGTCCCCTCCCAGCTACGCCATCGCAGACAATTCCTACCGCTCGCTGCGCACCGAGAGGAAGGATCAGTGCATCCTCATCTCCGGCGAGAGCGGCGCCGGCAAAACCGAGGCCACCAAGAAGATCCTGCAGTACTACGCTGTCACCTGCCCCGCCAGCCAGCAGGTCGAGACCGTCAAGGACCGGCTGCTGCAGTCCAACCCCGTCCTGGAGGTACCTCCCACCGAATCCTGGCCCTGGGAACGCTCCCCGGGGACAGCGGGACCCCACGGGGTGGTGACAGCGTGTCCTGGGAATGCTGTGCGGGCACATCACCGGGAATCCTGCTGTCATTCCCAGCCGGGGCAATCCTGGCCCTTTCCAGCCCTCCAGGAGCAGCTGTGGCATGGATGGGGTGCAGGGACAGAGGGGATTTAGGGTGGGAAGAGCTCTGGGTCACTGCAGGACTCTGCAAAGGGGCGCATCCCAGCGGGCAGCTCAGAAAGGGTTTCGTGGGTTCGTTTTGTTGTGCTGTGGTGTCCTCTAGTGTCCAGCCCTGGCTGTCTGCAGTGCCCTGCAATATCCCTGTGCCCCGAGCTGTCCCTGTGCCCTGTATCCCTGTGCCCCGAGCTATCCCTGTGCCCTGTATCCCTGTCCCCTGCGGTCTCTGTGTCC